>PVHP010022897.1:0-27895 GCA_004024765.1 Zapus hudsonius
AAAAAGCTATTTTCAGGTAAAACAAGTGTTATTATTTGTATCTTGATTAGGAATTCCATGCTTCTAAGTTAAATGACTCACCTCCAATCATGAGCTAGCTATTACCTTGGCTGACTCACGCTTCTTTTCTCCTTAGGAGTGGAGGACAAGCAGACACCTTCTAAAGCCACAAGGCTCCTTGCTAACTTTCAGTGTCTACCAGTTCGGCTGGGGTGGCAGTTCTGGGTGTGCTGACAAGGGCAGGTCGTGGCAGGGGGTTGAAGTGGATCATGGAGACTAATTTCATCACTCTGAGTTAGTGGAAATACAACATGCATGATGCTTTCTAAAGATGTTTGATTTTCATGTCCCCAGCCAGGTCTCCAGGGAATCCAGCTTCTTCCTCAGCCAAGCTCTATCTTTATTATACGTGTGGTATCATGACCTTTCCTGAGACATCAGCTGTCCATTGTCCCTTTTGTAGGCAGCATGGCTCTGATGTACTCACTTGGTGTGATGGTGTCCAACAATGGGCCGACCACTGGGCACTGTTGCTCTTTGCAGGGAACTCATGCTTCCTCCCTAGTGAGAAATCACTTTTACTATTAATTCTCTTTAATCATGAATTAAATGAGCCCCTCTCAAAACCTGGCTTCTCTGTCACCTTACTGTATTGGCACCAAGCCGGGTCATTATATCAAGGCAAATTAATTTCTTGAACTCTGCTAAATAGATTATCTTTTGCTCGGTAGCATGCAGATTGACTTGGTAAACTTCACAACATGTTGCAGTTACCACAGGAATAGTCCAATTGTGGTCTTTTTCTCATTACAAAGACAGGGGACAGGTAATTTATTATACACTTATTCACCGTGAATAGGTCAGAACCATGAAATTTGAGAATCTTTCATTTGAGGCTATCAAGTCATAAGGGAGATTAAATCTACATTATGCTTTAATCTGTTGGATGGCTGTGGCTATCAGTAAAATGTCGGATCTGTCGCCATAGTTAATGTGAGGGGCACTGTGTGGGTAATCATCGTCCGAAAGCAGCGACAAGTAATTTTATTGAGGTGCCAACTAAGAACTTCACCTCCTTGATTTTTTCCCTTGAACCCATTTTCATACTCTTGATGGAATGAGGAATTAGTTGTTTAGAAAATACTGTGAGTTCCATGTCAGTTTTAAACAAATGTTTTCACTCTTACACCTAAATTTAGTTCACTTGAGAGGTGATGCCAAAAAGAATTAACATTACCAGAAAAAAGAAATTTTTTACAAGTTTCAGTGTACTCTTTTTATAGCGCTCACTAAGCACTATTTTTTTATTGTAGTCATTTGTAATATTTATATATTAGTTTGGAGCTGAGTAGAATTCTTATCCCACCATACATGTACAGGAATCATATTAATCCTTATTATTGGTGGAACCAAGCTTTCATAATAAGACACAGAAAAATATCCTCTTTGTTTTTTTTTTTTTTTTCTTGCAGGATGACAGCTGAGTAGTTAAAAGGGAAACTGCGCATGGTGAAAGGAGTGGGTCTAATTTCATTTTTTTACACGTGTTTATCCAAGAATTTTGATCTTATTAAATCATTCAATATTAGATTTACAAGTTTATAATTTACATATTAAAAACAGAATCTATCTTTTAGTCATCACATATCAGCATGGCTAAAATCACATTTTAATTTTTAATATAGAAAAATACATTTTACAAATGTGTAGTTATATTCTACTTATGCTTTCCAACTATAACTATGACATGAATCATAAATTATTTTGTAATTAGTAGGTATACAGGCATATATGTTTTAATACAATGGAAGCCTGGCTAATAATTTGTTCATATACAGTTGTACACAGCTTAATAACTTTCAGAGTAAATAGTTTGGGACAGTAAGATTACTTTTCTGAATGCCATACCTTGCCATATTGGATTGTGAGACTGTATATGTAACTCTCAACTTCAAATAATTTTCGCAGGAATATTTTTTCTTTAAATCTTAAAATGACTTCATTTTGTCAGGCGTCTCAATGATCAAGAAGAGCACTAGTGGTGGTGACTCACTCTGGAGGTTGAAACAGACAGGGAATGAAATTCCTTCTGAAATTAGAAAACAAGGTTAATGGTGATGTTTGAATGAAACCTTTTCAAACCCACTGTCAAAACACAGCTTCTTGCCCCCTCTTATTTGACTCTCCTGAAAACCTTGCTACTTGACTTCTCCTTGGGTGTGTTTCCCAAATGCCTTTCATTTAATAGGCATATTTTAGAAATCTAATTTTGCTGTCTGCTTCAGATCAGTGATCCCGTGGAAACCTAACAATTTTAGACTGTCTGGATGCTGTTTTCATCAAGTCATTGACATTAATATTGAGGGTGACATGAGGAAGCTATCTCTCTCTCTCCCATCTTATTGGTTAGAGGTTATATAGCTCCTTAACTTTATAAAGGATGTGGTTTCTCCCAACTTCACTTCTTATGTGGAACTGTTTTCCATTATAATTTTAATTTGTGTTTGTCTACAATGCTTCCTGAAGATATTATAAGACTTTTCCATGTGCTTACAGTGTGTCTGGGTTGTGCATAGATGTGTTTAATAAGGATTGTCCTTAACACTTTCCACGTGGATCCGAGAATCTTCATTGTAAAGAAGAGGGAATTAGGTGGATTGGTTAAGAAGCACATAAAGAGGAATCTCCTGACACATCACTGAGCATTTTTTTTTCCCTTCTATGACATCCTTCCCTTTAGCACCCATTCTACTTTTGTTAGAAACAATATTTGGTACCTTAAACAACATGTAGTTTAAACCAGCTTCTATTATTATTATTTTTTCCTTGTTCATATCTCTTTTATGGATCCCAGCCTTTTCTTTGGTATCAGGCTATGATTGATCTGGACTAAAACAATGCAAAGATTTGTTGAATGCTAGTTTAAAATAATGCAGTGTAAAAGAAAGGGGAAAATTATACATCAGGAAAAAATATAGCAACAAACTGAACCCATGGTTTAGGTTTTGGCCAATTAACTTTCAATCATATCTCTCTACAAAAGCTTTTCTCTTGACATGGAAAAATATCAATATTTTGTCTTCTGTGATTCATAGCGTAGAGCCTCCAGCTACATCTAAGACTAGCATTTCCTATCAGAAGATAAGCACACACGTTTTCCAGTCTTCTCAGTGTCTGCCATTCTGATCTGCATAGGAAAACAAAAAGTGTTTTCATTTTTAATTCACTATCTCAGCAGAAGCCTTTCTATCACCTTTTCAAGCCCGTTTTCTGTTTTTTAAATTATTTTATTTTATTCAATATGTTTATTATGAATAAGTATATACATTTTGTGAGCACATCTTGTGAAGGTGTCCCCGTTTCCCTCCTCTCCGTCCCCTACTCACTGGGGTCCTTCCTCAGTGTGCATACTGGATCTGTCCATAGGTTAAGGGGTTATGAACTGCACCAGAGGGAGCCAGTGTTTCTTTTTCTCTTCCCCCCTTTGTATGTTGTTACTGAGGGGGGCTATGTCTCTGGATAGTCTCCCACACCATTGCTCTTACAATCTTTCCACCCCTCTTCCGCTCAGTTCCCCAAGTCATGGTGGGTGAGTATTAAGGCTGCTTTAATGTTGAGATCTTTAGTGTCTCTGGACTTCTGTTTTGGATTGTGTTGGATATCTATCGTTGGTGTCTGTCTCCATTGACCTTTCATGGGTTATCAGACTTTCAAGCCCTTTTTCTTTACATGGATGAGCAATTCCGCGTTCTTTCATATTTTGGGTCCTCACTCTTCACATTTTATCCCTCTGACTGTTCAGTAAGATGTTTAACAAATATTCATCTAAGATTTTCCTAGAACTTTTCAACTTACAGCCTATGAAAAATATTTATTTATGACAACTTTTTACATGCGTATAAAGGATTTGATCACATTCACCCACTTTACTTACTCTTACCCCCCCCCACACTTCTGCTAAACCCTGTCTTCCTTTTATGTATTTTTTGGCTAATATTTTCTTTATATTCAAGATAAACAATATTATAAACTTATAGAATTAAATAATTTTTTTCACAGAAATTAAATTCAGAGGTAGGCCTATAGATAATTACATCCATAGGATAAAACACCACAAAATGTTTTTTTTTTAAATATCTTTCTGCACAAGTAACACTATGATTGCCATAGCAATAAGAGGGTCTCTCATTAGGCAGCGGGAACAAAAGGTGGAGTATGTAACCAGACTAATTAGCTGTTTACTGATTTCTTACCACTGAGTTAGGATCCCTTGAGCATTTCATTCTTTGACTTGTTATTGTGTTCAGACACCACAGGAAGCTCTTTCAAAATTGATATATGTGTTAAATGTGTCCTGTGTCAAGGCAGATTCTTAGGTAAATGTTTTAAATGCTTGTCTTGTATTCTTCCCCATTCCATATGACGTTTATCACGGAGCAAGTATTCAGGACAGTCCAGGTACATGTACCCAACAGTGTTAATGTCCTGGGTCATTCACAATGAGGCCTGCAGCTTACAGCTTACTGCTAAGGTTCCTGTCCAGAAATAATAACCTTTGTTTCTTGTTTCTTGTTTCCTCTCTCTCTCTCTCTCTCTCTCTCTCTCTCTCTCTCTCTCTCTCTCTCTCTCTCTCTCTCTGTGTGTGTGTGTGTGTGTGTGTGTGTGTGTGTGTGTGGTGTCTTGTTTTCTACTGTTGCCTCCCTGGTTATAGTTTTTACTATAATGCATTCTTAATTTTTAAGTTTTTCCATTTGCCCATCTAAAAATAATTATTCTCCTGGTTCCTTCCCAGGTAACGAAGACAGGAGAAGTCAAAGTACAGTACTCTGCTCAGCATTTTAACATTTCATTTGCTTCAGGAGAAAATCTGATCATATTCACACCAGCTATGGTGAATAAAACTGTCCCCATCTGTGTAGACTGTCCTCAGAGTGGGTGATCTTTCAAAACATAGCTCCTAGGGTTGCTCTCTAGTATGTGCAGGAAGGAGAGGTGGATTCTTCAGCAGACAATGTTGTGCTAATTAGAAGAGGTAAGAGTTAGACATGGGAGTGCGGTAAACAGCCACTTGAGTGAAGGATGCACCTTTGAATCAAGAGAGAGCCATCCCTAGATGCTTGTGGCTTTGAGTAGTAGTTCAAAGGAGAAAGCCAGGAAAAACAAAACCATTAATAAAAATATAACTGCTGAAACTAGCAAATATTTAGCCTTTTTTCCAAGGATAAATAATAAAGTTAGTGAAAAAATTTAGTACTAGCTTTAAAAAAATGTGTGTGTGTGCGTGCATGTGTGGGAGGGCAAGCATGTACCACAGTGCACATATTGAGTTTTAAGGACTCCTTGAGGATTTTACCTCCTTCCTTCCATCTTGCTTGAGACAAGGTCTCCTTGATACATTTTGCTGCTGCTGTGTGTGTTCATCTAGCTGGTGTGCAAGCTTCCATAGTCTCCTGGTTCTCTACCACATGGATTTCAAACATTAACATCACTAAGGCATTGGATTTTCTATGTTGTGAAAGGTGTCTCTTTTCATCCCCATTATACAGGGGGATCTACAGAGCACAAAGGGCAAGCAGATTAAATACCTGACCGTGTGTGTGTGTGTGTGTGTGTGTGTGTGTGTGTGTGTGTGTGTGTGTGTGTGTTTATGTAATGGAGTGCCAGGTAAACACCTACCTTCCAAATTCACATCTTTCTCTCTCCAGTTACAGTCTTAAGAGGTATGAAACTCTCAAGAGAGTAAAACATTTTAATTCACCGATTGTCAAAATAAATACCATTGAACTGAGAAAAAAATCATGTGCACTGCACAGAAGTTGAGCAGCAAGGATATTGGTGGGTGTAAAAGGATGTTTGCCCAGTATTTTGTTAGCTTGTTTTAGTATTACCTGTATTTTTATACTGCCAAGGCATAGGTTAACTTTCTCAGAGAGAGAATGTAGAGTCATGGGGATTTCTAGCTCATGCTTCAGCCGTCATGGAGCAAGTGTGCCCTGTTGTGATGTTGTGCATGTCAGCTCTGGATCTTCTCTTCTGTGCCATCATCTCGGTTCATCCACACAGCACTGACACCAGATTCAGGGTCATTTGTCATGCTCAGATTGTGAGGAGATAACATCTCTACTATGAAAGTAAATGGGAATGTGATGCTAAGATCACCCTTTCAGAGAATAGTATACAGGCATATTTCAGTTTGATAATTATGTTCTAGACTTAAGGAAAAATCTATAGTACCAGTAAAATGTTATCTGTTATTGAATTAAATTGTTTTAATGCTGTATGGATAGAACTCATTTCTCTGTGAATGTCATTTAAAAAATCCACTTTAATCTAAATAACTCCGAGCATATTAGAAAGGGTTTGAATAGACCTTGGTAATTTGTGCAAGAACTTATCAACCTGATAATGTAGAAAAGGAAGCAAGGTTTGTACAGAGGATGTCTACTGTCTGCTGTCTTACACGAAAGTCTCAGCTAATGAGCTCCAAGTTCTGTTTCCTGTGTGTGAGGATGAGTCTGGTGATGAATCACCACTATCTGGAGTTGTTTTCCAGGAGAAGTTATTACATCTCTGATTCTGCCTCACTGTTTTGGCTTTGATTCACCAGGGATAACTACATGCATGTATCACATGGCTGCCCAAGGTGAAGTTACTCCCCTAGCACTGGCTCTGAAATTTAATTGCATAGGATTTATGTCTGCATAAGAATCACATGATCAATATGCATATAAGGATGCATATGTAGTTTTTTCATCATTTTGTACATATGGATTTTCTTTGTCAATTTGTGCAATAAAATGATGAAGTAAAAATATCACTTAGTTTTATTGCTAATGTTCTGTATTTTATCACCTGTGAATAGAGAGATTTTGAATGGATTTTTTAAGCTATAAATTCCAAACTCTGAAATTTATGAATCTTTTGAAAATATTTTATTTTTATTGTGGTAAGTGGTGAGTGTGTATGTGTGCTCATATTGTGTATTCACATATGTGTGTGTGTATGTGTGTGTGTGTGTGATGTGCAGATGTGTAGAGGCCAAATGAAGGCATTAGGTGTACCCCTTAAAGCTCTTCCAGTTTATTTCCCTGAGACAGAGTTTCTCACTGAAACTGGAGCTCCCTGTAATTTTAGTAAGACTGACTGAATCCAGTGTTCATTGTGTCTCCATCTCCCTCATCTCCCTGGAGCTACAGGTTGTAGCCCTATGCATGGCTTCTTAAGTGAGTTCTTGAGACCAAACTCAGATCTTCATGTTTTGTGGTAAACACTGTTACCCACAGAGCCGCCTCACCAGCTCTTGCAATGTATAATTATTTTTTTAATGTATAATTCTTAAAACCAGTGGAAATAGGGAAATGAAACTTACCGACATCACTCATTAATTACTTAAGTACTATATTGTATTGCTTACTGTTTTTTTTTGTCAAACTTTGTTTTATTATTGTTTGTGTTGATAAAAAATAAAACCAATGCTATCACTTTTGGATGTAGACATATCAAAATATTATTAAATTATTTATTGTTTAATACATAATTTCAGTGGTTGAAACTCATATTTTGGTCAGCCAGAGAGTATATCTAAGCTACTTAGAAGTATTTTACTATGTTTTTGACTTTTTTAACCACATTTCTAATTCACTTTGACCCTCATTAGTTTCAAATTATATGCTGCATATAAGTATATTCTAAGCATAGAAACATATGATCCTATTAAAAGCACATTAGTTGGTGATATATATATATATATATATATATATATATATATAAGCAAAGCTGAAACAGACTAGGAAAATTATGACTTTTGAGCCTTGTTTTATGGTTGAAGAGACTAAGGTCAACAGAAAGGTAATATTATTGGGTAGCTTTCTAGATTTTCTGAATTATGCTTCTTATTCCATCAGTTTACCTTTAACATACTTTAAAATTATTTGTTTGTGTATGTATATGATTGGTGTCTGCATGTGTGTTGTGTACTTTAGGGTGTTGCTCTTCTCCTTCTATGTTCTCGAGAAAGGGTCTCTGGTGCTATGCTGCTTGTGAGCATATAGATTCCCCTACCTCCCATTGCCATCAATTCCTAGGGATTACATGTGTCTGCACTACTGTGTGCTTGGCTTTACCTGAATGCTGAGGGTCAAACCAGAGTTGTTTGCAGGCTTGCAAGCAAGCACCTTTATCTTTTGACCTGTATCTCCCACTCGGTTTCATAATTCATTTTTTAAACTTGAAAGTAATGATAAGCTGTGGATGGTGATTAGAGAATAAATCAGGTGGAAATTCCTAGTGTCAGTGTGAGCCAAAAGTCTGGTGATCTCACAATTTCAGAGGGAAATAGCTAACAGGAGGAAATTTTTGTAGCTTCATGCATTTCCATTATAGTACGCAAAAATGCTAGAATTATGGTATTATTTATCTCAGCAAACATCCTCCCCATTGTCAATCTCTGCCCCACAATATAAAATCATGCTGAGCACTGGGGTCATAATCCCTGTTCAAAAAAGCAGAGGACTGTATGATGGTAGTTTGGCTATTGTGAATTATAGAAATTGGTCTCTCAAAATATTTTGTCATAGATATGTATGTATGCAGAAAGAGAGAGAGAGAGAGAGAGAGAGAGAGAGAGAGAGAGAGAGAGAGAGAGAGAGAGAGAGATCACAGAATTACATATTGGAACTGCAAGACAATTCCAACATATTAATGCGTTGTTTTTGCTGAGATGATCTCTTATGCCAATTGCAAAAGTACCCCTTTAGGGTTCACTGCCTTTGCTGAATTGTTAGTTGCTGCAGGTAAAAAAAAATACAAAGAGAAAATAGATTTTTTATGTTAGCTCTCTTTTCTCAGCAGCTTCTCTTGGCTCAACAACAGAAAGGTCATAAGTGAGATCAGGTGGAACCTCACTCGATTTCAGTCTTTCTTATTTAAAATAAAAATAAGACTGCTCTCTTGATATTCTGGACTGCCGCACTACATCATGAAAGGTTTACTAGAGTGCCATGAGCTGATGCAGCAGAGGTCTTTGCTATATGATTGCAGCAACATAATTCTAATCATGAGAACGAAATGTGCTGTGTGAATTAATGGAATAAAAAATGATCAGATTTTTCTAGCCACATACCAGAAACAAAAGGCACAGTAAAACAAATTCCTTTATATTTAACAAAAGGAGTTAAAGGAGGTTTTTTTTGTTTGTTTTGTTTCTTTACTTGTCTGATTCAACATTACCTACCAACATGTCCCTTTTGCAATTTCAAAGATCTCTTAAAGTTCATATGTGTTCTGGGATCAGAATTCTACTAAAGGAAATTGGACCTTTGCCTACTAGTTATGGAATAACCTCCCCTTGTTCCAAAATATTATGGAACAAAGAGGATATTGTATTGGTTTTCTGCCCAGAAAAATGATGCCTCATTCCCTGATTACATAGCTGACTGTGCTCTATTCTGTCAGCCCAAAGCCTTGCCAGTGGCTGCAAGGCTGTGCTTCCCCACTTGTGGTGATAATGTCTCCAGGGTCACATTTGACTATGTCTGGAGACATCTTCTATTGTCACATCTAGACTAGTGTTATTGGCTTCTAGTGAGAGGAAGGCACGGATGCTACTGAATGTTCCAGTGTTCGAGCTTGGCCCTGAAAACAAAGAGACTTTAAGTCTGAAATCACTATAGGGTTAAGGTGGAGAAGCCTTGCTCTGTCTTTATATCTTTACCCACCCCATGTGTGCTGACTTTTAAGATCATCACTAGGCAGACTGGTCTTCTACCCCCATTGCATCTTGTAGCAGGAAGCATGTTCCATATACACAGAAGGATGATTGACACAGAAATGGAAGTATGCCTGTGATTGTTGAAATTTTCTGTTTTCTTTCCACATATTCATTAGTGAGGTTTAGAAATGATTAGACTTTTATACTGAAATTTGGCACACAAAAGATTTGCATAATTGAAAAAAAACTCGTTTCCTTTTATTCCAGAACCCTTGTTGTTTTTTTCCTCCATCCCCCACCAGAATAAATTTTAAAATTATTTATTCTGTACAGAAATATCAACATAAATGTGCTTTCTTGGACAATGCATCTGCTATCAGTGAAGCTGACTGAAACTCAGACATATGCTGGGTGACAGAAGATAGGTTTGGAATTAGTTGTGATAGGTAGTCCACAAAATAGCTCGACTGCATGCCAGTAATCAAGAATTCACTGTAATTACTTTAATCTGTAATCAGCTCAACACAGTGAACAAAAGACTGGCCAAGGGTCTCTGCAGCCAGCGAGGAAGTTGGTTAATTATTCCAGGACATTCTCCGTGTTCTCCTATTGATTTTCAATTGTGTGACCTTTTCATTCACTCATTTATATATTTGTTCATTCCATGCAATGTGTTAATTGTATTAGTAGCATATTAATTACAGCAGGAACTATAAACAATAAAATATATCCCCTGACCTCTCTGTACATCCAAGCTCAGAATGAGAGACAGAAATGTAAATAAACTCTCAAGAGCAACTGTAACAGTGTTTGTTGCTTGAAAAAAAAAAAGGAAGTTTGAAGTGAATAAGCTGCAGATATGAGTCTTTAAATTTTATATTAGAAAGAGAAGTTATTGAGAGCAAATATGCAGACATACGCACAGAAAGCACATCTGGTGTTGCAAGGCAGACAACCTCGTTTACTAATGAAACTAATGAGGTTTCTTTTTTGTTTTTGTTTCCAAAAAGTGTAGATGATACATAGTGCTTATAATAGCAAAGTTGTAGGCATGACTAATCATTTTTCTATACAATAAAGTCTGCCTATAATAATTAGATGCTTTTGTATTCCCTTTAAACATCTTTTCACTGTGAATGAAAAAGTTTACTTGTCCAAAGATCACCTGAGGCAGCCCCAGGAATGACATTCCACATTCTGGCTTAGCATGATTTTATGTCTTGGTCAGATGCTAACTCTCTCAAAGTGTACAGTTACAAAAGGTTCTTAGAACCGTGGTGACAGTTGGTCTTCTACATATTAAATGTAGTTTAATATGGATAATTTTATAAAGGGGATTTTTAGATAAAGAATGCGGGGGTGACACTTCAAGAGCAAGATGCATAAACAATTTTTTTTAGGATTTTAAAATAAGTTTAACATAAGTTAGCACCAAGTGTTTCTTTCACTACAAAATGAGCACAAGTGATTTTAGAATACTTGATTAAGATGATAACATATGGGAGACTGGAGCTGATAGATGGTCTCACATTGATTATACCACAGGAGTTTTATTTTGCTTACTTTTTAGGCAACTTAGGTAACAAGTGACACAATGCTTTCAAAAACTAGGAGAATATTTATGAAGGTAGGAAGGAAAGGTGAGGAAAAGCTATATAAAGCAAAGCTGAAGAAATCAAAATTGTTTGACTTGGATAATATAAGAGGAGAGATGCACAGGTGTACGTTTAGACTTTTAAATACCTGAATATCAACTGTGTTCAAGAGGAGTGAATTCTAGTTTATGGAACAGTGGTGAAAAGTTCCCAGATGGGAGACTCCTAAGGAAAATCACAGCATCCCAACAGGGCTTCTTCAGAAAGAAACAAGGGTCCTTGAATCAGTGAGTTTGTATGAATCTCCACATGAGCTGGGCTATTGGCCTCTTCATTGACCTTCACAAAGGGAATCTGGGCCTCTGAGCAAAGCTTGTTCCACCCAAGATAAATACAATCTGGAATCCTCAGAGCACCCCAAGAAACTAGGTCACTAATTCCATTTGATGACTGGTGAAAAAGGAGCTAATAATTGCTAAGCATTCCTAATGATTGACAGTTGCATCATATTTTGAAGAAAATCATGTAAAAAACTCCACAGAGAAGAACTCATAGAATTGTACCTTAATTCTATCCATCTAATATAGTCAGTATGTTAGCCAGTGGTGAACAGTTCACACAAATTAGATTCCAGAAATATTTGGCTTACTTGAAGAGAATACTGTGTGTCACAGTTGGTCTGAAGAAATCCTCTGTCCAGCTTCTGGGTGGAGGCTGGACAGAATACTTTTGATGAGAGCGGAGACCCATTCTTTTCCCCTGTCACCTGAATTTGGAGGCATATGTTCATGGAGTGCAACACTGGGCAAAGCCATGAGATCTTCATATTCCCCATCATCTTGTTTGAGCCGCCAGTATGTTGAATTTCCACATTAAATGAACATAGGATTTCACCGCAGTCTTTGTGAAGTTCTCTCATTAGCTGGAAATCTTGAGCTGTTCCTGTTCCTTCTTGTAAGGCTCCTTCAAGTTCCTTCCATTGCTCTCATTATTTCACTTGGTAAAGTGAGGGAGGCTGATGCTCCATCAGGAATTTCAATGTAATTTACATATTCATAAGGAGAGTGCATTTGACAAATCTACTTTCATTTATAGCAGGTTTATGTAATATCTCACATAGCTACACCAGTTTACTAAATTCTCTGTACTTCCTTAGGAGAGAGGAAATGTCACTGGGTTTCCAAATTTAAGAAAGTGAAGTTTACTCAGGCTGGTTGGCCACAGCGGAATGTGACATCTATTTGTAGACAGGTCCATGCTCTGTCTACTGTTGACTCCTCATTGGACTAAGGCATTTTTAATGCAGATATTTTTAGTTTGACTGACACAGAGAATGAGCAAATTTACTCCAGTGTCTAACTTTGCTGTTCCATTTTTCAGGTTGCGTTTCTGTGAAATGGAGTGGATGGATATTTTGCTTGCACAGCTCTCTCTGCTCAGCAGTCGTTTGCTTTCTGGTCATGGCCATAAAAGGAAAATGCTTTCCCCAAATAGTGTGTTGAGCAAGAAAGTATTGTTTCTTTTGATGTGTTTTCACTTCTTTCTCTGAAATCCTTACATGGTAAACTGGAATAAGACAATCATTTACAGTGGAACAGGGCTTGGAAAGCAGAGAAAATCTCCCAGACCAATAAAGAAGAGATTCTGCATACGACTCTCACTTGACATGGCAGTTAGCCTGGGGATTGGGTTCTGTTTATAATTTTATTTTCTTGCTTTTTCTTTCCCAGAATATAGAGCTGGGCTTCCGTGGAGGAAACAAAAAGAGAAATGTAGCCTCACTGTCACATAGATGGTCAAACTAAGATCCATGGGGCAGAAAGAGGAAATTTCTTTCCTACACCTTTGCTTGCTATGTTCTGGCTGGAATTAGTTTCTGTTTGTCCAGGGTGATGAGCTCAAATTGATATGTCAGCCCAGGCTGTCTGTACAGGTCCTTGGATCGGGGCTCTTTGTGGTTTCCAGAAACACAAACCACAGATTGAGAGTTATTGCTGGTTTGAACTTTTTGTTCTGATTTGATTCCCTTGTCCCTGGTGGCATTAGCCTCTGTGTGTGGTGGTAGACGAAGGTGAAGCGAAAGGTGAAGGGCCAACTTACTGCTTCCCTGAGGGAACCTTCCAGGAAATTTTTCAAGTTCTAAAGAATATACACCAAGCAGGGATAAAGTATGTGTGTACTCCAGGGCTACTGGTAATAAAATAATATTTAACAAGGAGCAATGGAATATGCCCTGTGACTGAGTACCTTTTTGGTTCAGACTTGTGATGGCTTAGAGATTGTCAACTTGACAAGACCTAGAATCACCTAGAAAACTTGTCTCAGGGCAGGCCTGAGAGGGAGACTTTCTTGATTAGGTTAATTGAATTGTGAAGACTCACCATAGTTGTAGGCTAAACCATTTCACGGGCAGTTGTCTTTAGGTTGTATAAACAGGAGGAAGCTAGCTAAGCATCACACCACTCTTCACGCCCCTCTTCTTCCTCACTGTGGACTCACTATGACCAGTCGTCTCAGTAAGCTAACACCATGTCTTCCCTACTATGTTGGGTTACAACCACCAACTATAAGATGAAATAAATCCTTCCTTCCTTATGTTGCTTGTGGTAAGGTATTTGGTTTGGCAATGGGAAAACTTATAATACATTGTTCTTTGTATTTTATTTCCTGCAGAAGGACAGGCAGGGCTTATGCTTGGGGGAATCTAACTGAGAGCCTGCCATAGTGCATTGGTCTGGGTAGGATCCCACAGACATTCATTGTGATGGAGAAGAAGACATACTTGGTGACAGTGGTGTTGCCTGCATGTATCACATAAGGGGGGAAGAGAATCTTTTCATCAGCTTCAATGTAGGACTTTGAGGAAAGGTGTTTGAATTTAATCAGAGGTGAAATCTTTATTTTTTATTTTTTTTTATTTATTGTCCATAAAGAGTTACATTATTTAATGGGCAAACAACGAGTTGTTATCCCCTGTTCCCCCAATGCCCCTGTTCCCCATCCACAATCAGCTGGATATTCTCCTCCTTGGGCAGTCTGGATCAGTCCTTGGGGCTGAGGACTGTGGATAGTCTAGGAGTCAGCCTGGTTCCTCCAGCCCTAGTGTGTTGTTACTGAGGGAGTCATGACGTTGGGTATTCTCCCCCACCAAGGCTCTCACAATCTTTCTGCCCTCTCTTCCTCTCAGTTCCCTGAGTCGTGGTGGGTGAGTATTAAGGCTGTTTATTGCTGAGAACTTAGGGGTCTCTGCTTTTAGGTTGTGTCGAAAATCATTGGTGTCTATCTCACTGGCTTATCCTGTGTTGACTGATTGGCTGTCACTATGGGCCACTTGTTCATCCAATCATTTTCTGTGAGGTTCCATATGGATCCTCCATGGTATGTCTGGGGTGGCTCATCTCTTGCTAGGATGTCTGCTATCTGCCTGCAGTTTGTTGGTAGGGTTGGGTGAGCCACAGCTCTCTCGCTGCATTCTGAAAGATACAAACAGAATCTCCATTGGAGAGTGAGATCATTATAGGTTAACTGAGATATACATTTCTGAATTAGCTAGATTCTATTTTTAGTAGCCTCTTCATCAATCGCTCGCTTAGTGCATCTCTCACTGGGGGCCCAAGAGTCTGGCTCCCAGTGCATATTGCCCTAAGCCCCCAGTTCCAGTCACGGGCTTCCCCTCACTAAGTGGAATATTTGGCCGAATTTAAAAGCTGTTGATTGTCTCCCCCTGGCCTAGGCTCCTCCATTACACAAGTGCTCCATTCCTGGTTCTCTGTTCTCTCCCAGTAGGAAGTGTGGTCAGCCTACTCATGGCAGCAGACTGTGTTTCATGCCAGTGGTCTCTGTTTACTCCAGTTGTCATTGACCAGCTTCCCATGGCAGCTTATGCAGGGCCTTCCAGCACTATACTAACTGTCATCTAGGGGCTGGATATCATTCTGGGCCTTGAAGGGTCTCTCGATGCTGATTGATTGCATTCTGTGGTTTCTTCAGCAACAGGGTTTTGCCTCAGGCCTGGGGTGGGCATTCAAGAGCTTTGAGATAATCCTGTCTTGTTTTTAGAATCTCATGGGTCACTTTGGTCAACAGCTCAGTGAGGGGAGGAGCCGATGACTGGGACCAGGAGTTGCAGAACTGATAATTTTCATGGGCTTAGACTCTCTCCCCTTGTATTCATGGCCCCTCTTGCCAGACAATGCCCACTACTTGCTCAATAGGTTACAGTATGCTCATGAGGATTTTATGATTTTGAACCCATTTTGGTTTAGCTTCATTCTTAAGTCATTCCCCTCCCCCCATCTCTTACCCCTCCTCCTACTAGACTGCATAGAGTTTAAGGTGAGCCTGATTAAGGCCCACATATGAGGGAGAATATGTGGTGTTTGGCTCTTAGTTCTTTTGAGAGATCGTTTAGTAAGATCTGCTCCAAGTCAAACCATTTTTCTCTGAATTTCAATATGTCATTTTTACTTTAAGGTGAATAAAATTCCATCTTGTAAATATACCATAGTTTTGTTATCCATTCCTCCATGGAAAGGCATTTTGGTTGATTTCAATTCTTGGCTATTATGAATTGAGCCGCTATAAACATAGTTGCACAAATGTTTCTGTCCTTTAGATGTGACATCTTGTGGGTAGATGCCTAGTAGAGGGATAGCTGGGTCCATTGGTAGCTCTATGTCCATTCTGTTGATGAGTCTCCACAGTGCTTTCCAAAGTCGTTGAATGAGCTTGCAATCCCACAAGCAGTAAATGAAGGTTCCTTGCATCCTTGCCAACATTTATTGTTGTTGGTTTTCTTTATGATTGCCATTCGGACTGGAGTAAGGCGGAATCTTATTGTGGTTTTTATTTGCATTTCCCTGATACTTAAGGATGCTGAGCACTTTCTCAAATGAGTAAAGGCATTTGTGTTTCTTCCTCTGTGAATTTTCTGTTGAGATCAGTGCCCCATTTTGTGAGGGGCCAGTTTGAATTTTTGTTATTAATTTTTTTGAGTTCTCTGAAGGTTCTGGAAATTAGGCCTCTGTCAGAGTTGTAGCTGGCAAAAATCATCTCCCAGTTTGATGGGGATCTATTGGCTCTGATTATGGTGTTTTGTCTGTACAGAAGCTTTTGAGCCTGATCAGGTCCCATTGGTTAAGTGAATGTTGCGTTTCCTGGGCTACTGGAAATTTGCTCAAGAAGATTTTCCCTACTCCTATCTAATGTAGGGTTCCTCCTAATTTTACTTCCAGGGTTTTTAGGGTTACATGGTTAATATTGAGGTCTCTGATCCATTTGGAGTTGATTTTAGGGCATGGTAAAAGGAGTGGATCTATTTTCATTTTTTTACACTTGTTTATCCAATTTGTCCAGCACCATTTGTTGAAACTGCTATGTTTAGCCCAGCATACATTGTTGGCACCCTTTTCAAAGACCAAGTAGCTGACATTACTGGCATTAAAGGCTGGGTCTTCAATTCTATTCCACTGGTCACTCTGTTTTTCTGTCAATACCATGCTGTTTTAGTTACTATGGCTTCATAGTATGTTTTAAAGTCAGGTATGGTGATACCTCCTGTGTAAGTTTTTTTTTTTTTTTGCTCAGTATAGTTTTAGCTATTTGAGGTCTTTTGCCCTTCTAAATAAATTTTGAGATTATTTCTCTATGTCTGTGAAGAATGAAGTTGGGATTTTTATTGGCATGGCGTTGAATCTGTATATCGCTTTTGGCAGAATTGCCATTTTTACCATATTGATTCTCCCTATCCATGAGCATGGAATGTCTTTCCATCTTATCATATCCTCCTCTATTTCCTTCTTCCTCATATAAGTCTTTCACTACCTTGGTTAGTGATATTCCAAGGCATTTGATTTTCTTTGAGGTTATAGAAAATGGGACAGTTTTTCTGATGTCTTTTTCTGAATCTTTGTCTTCTGTATATAGAAAGGCTGCTGATTTATGTGTGTTAGTTTTGTATCCTGCCACTCTGCTGAAGGCATTGATCACCTTCAGGAGTTTACTGATACTATTCTTTGGGTCTGATATATATATAGGATCATGTCATCTGCAAAAAGGGACAGTTTGAGAGGCAAACATATATCTCCAGCTTGGGATACAATTTATAATTTACATATATTTTTAATATATGTTAAAATTTAGGCCTGTCAATCATGTTGGTGTTTCTATAAGGGAATGTCACAAAACCTTTCACTGAAACAGGCTCAAATGTGAAGCTATATTAGCTATTATTAATAGTTATTATCCATCATTTAATGTCTTGTAAAATCCATCATTTTCACTAATTTTCAGTAGTCCTGCCAGAAATGTTTCCGGACAGAAATAAAAATTCATGTACTAGTAAATGGGACTTTAGTTAATGATACCAAGTACAGTGATAGCAGTTAATGATACCAAGTAAATATTCATTTTTAAAGCTACCATTTCTACCTATATGATTCCTATATTCCAAATGTTTTACAGTTTAAGCCTAGTTATAATGTTATTTTAAAGATGAAGAAACAGCGATTTAGGGTCATTTGCATGTTAGGATCATCCAAAATTCCACAGCTTGAAATTTAAGCGGTATGTCAGACTGCTCAACCCCAATACTAAACACTGTACTTAAGCTCCTCACTGAGTTGTATTAGCCTTTACTTGAGCAGTTATGAGCAGGCATTGTGTACTTTCTGATTTAGTTGCTTTGATGAGGAATCTTCGGTGCCTTCTGTTTTATGATGTTTACTCAGAGACTTTGGTCTGCATTATGGCAATTCTTCGTGCTTCAATATTTTTGGAGGGATTCTTTTTGTGCCTTGTATGCATTTGCACAGTATAACGAAGTAATAAACACTGCAAAGGAAAACACAATCCATGTTTTTGTATCTGTGATTGATGAAAACCAGGATCTAATATCAAGAATTCTTGATCCCTGTAAGAAGCTTATTGTTTTAGAAAGAAAACCAGAGCAATTTGTTTTTTATTCAAGAGCATATCCAATGTAAAGCTGTCAACCCCAAAAGTGTTGCAATGTGTCTGCATAGTCATACATTGACAGATGTTTTAGTTTGTCACACTGGCTTTCCGATGTGCAGTGTGACTTCTACTGCAATATATATATATATATATATATATAAAACTTTTGGAAGTTTTATCCACACAAATATTATAGTCCTATGAAAAAGAATGACTTCAAATATACTCAATAAAATGAAAGCCAAAGGTGTCACCCGTGTTTCTTTTTTAATTGTTTTTCTTCAGCTACTGATGGTGAACAACACGAGACTCTTGGATTCCTTCTGTCACAGAGTACAGAAATATTACAAGGTGTAGTGCCAGTTCCAGATCACAACAGACATGTAATCTGCTAGCAGATACCATGGAGTCACATTAGGATTTCAAGTAACAAATGTTTTGGATCAAGGGCAAAACAAACATTATATACAATTAAGTAATTAACCATAGCTTAGTCTATTTAAATTCAGGGGAAAAAAGACCAGGTTGACTTACTTTTAGAAAGGAGACAAATTGAACATATCATTTGGAAACTTTTGTATTTGGCACCCTACTTTTCTGTGTCTGAGACGGGAAAGTGTTCTTTCCAATCATACACAGCTTCTATGGAGGTATAATTTTAAAGCCTGTCTTTGACAAAGACTGTTCTCTCCATGTGTGATTCCATCGAGGAAGTGTAAAAATAGCATCCATTGATCTCCCTGTTGCACCTACATAAAGATCACATTGTGGCCTCATTTGGTCGCTGTTGTTTGCGGAAAAGAGAGCTGGAAGTGACTCATTTATTCTCACCTCTTGTCTAATGATGTACTTCAGGAACTGGCTTGTTTGTGCTCACATCAATCTACAAGATGCTTGCTCACTTAGATATCCCTAACTCCCATCTATTACCAGGTTGTATACTGTGCAACTGTAAGCAACTTCTATATGCCCAGATCTGAAGGTTGAAAATCACTCTCTCTTCTCTCTCCTTATCTCTCTTTCTCTCCATTTGCTTAGGGGTGGTTTAGTTTCCTGTGTTTTCACATTTTATTGATGTGTATGATTAAGCAGTATATGGTGCGGTGATTATGAAGGTCAGAGAACAACCTCCTTGGGCTATCTGTACTTGTCTTCCCCCTTCTTGAAGACAGGGCCTCTTGAATGCTAGACTTGGTAGTGTGCAAACTTTGAAATCTGGATCTGCCTCCTATTGTTGTAGGTGCAGTGAGATTACAAACACCTGTCAGATTTGTCCCTATTTTCATGAAGTTTCTAGAAGAAACACTTATAATGAGAGGCTTCTAAGCATGGACCTTTAACTGATGACCAATTTCCCAAGCCCTTTTCAATATTTTATTTGCTGCTTAGATTATTTGTTCTGATAGCAAATGTCACTTGTGATTGAATTAACATGTATTGTTTGTGTGTTAACTTTCCCATTTGTTTAACTATATTTAAAAAATCATTTTAAAAAGATTTATGATTATCTGATAATAAATCATCTATGGGGTTTCAAGTTTTAGCAAAGGTAAGGATTTTGATCTTGTGGTTGACAGTTACTATAGTTGTTGAAATCATAGTGCATATAGCACACAGATAAATTCAGGGTCTAAACTCAGGAGTTTATTTATTATCTCATATACAGACCAGTTGGCAGAGGAGGGAAGGAGAGGGAATTCTGAGTTTTGTATGCTTATTTTTTTGTTGATGTTGTTGTTTAGGTTTTTAATGTTTGGCTCCTTCCATCTTGTAATTCCATTAATAAGGCTTCCTTGCATCCAACCTGCAGAAGGCACAAAGCATTCTTAATTGCTTTGGCACACTTGCTTCTCACCAATATGTGACTGATAGGTTCAAGTCACCCACTTTGATGAAAGCCAATGGACACAAGGAAATACAGTCTCTGGTAGGATAGCCACTTGACAATGTTAAATTCACTAAGTAAAAACCAAAGCCTGTTTTTGGTTTTTTTTGACAATTGGTTAATAATTTTGGGATGCATTGTTCTAAACAAGGCCCAGTTCTCTCTTCTGCCTCTGCATCTTTTAAAATAGCATCAACCTAGTAGTTTCTTAGAGGAAACATAGAAAACTACCAGATAAGTGATACAAAACGATGTGTCCTTTCACAGTTCTGGAGAAGAGAAGACTGAAATAGAAGCCTCAGCAGAACTGTGTACCTCCAGGGACTGGATGAAATCCTGTCCTGTCTAGTCTTTATTATGGTGGGACTCCTGTATCCTGGGCTTTTCTTGGTCTATCTATAGTTGTACCACTTTAATGGCTCCCCATATTGTCATATTACTTTGTGTTCTCATTGTGTCCATGACTTTTTATTTATTTGTTTTTTAACTGCTGGGGATAGAACCCGGGGCCTCACACATGGTAATCATATACTCCACTACTTGGCTGTCCTCTAACATCTCTGTGACTTTGACCTGACTAGTATTTCATCTACTTAAACAGATTCTAGTTCTACTGGACAAAGGGTCATACAGGTAATCTCATTGTAGCTTTACCTCATCAGTGCAGATTGTTCCTAAGTAATCAATTAGCTTGGGTTAAGTCTTCATCATCTCATTCTGGAAGACATGGTTCTATCCGTGAGACAGAAATTGAGCTCCTGTTTTCTGTTTTTAGTTCTTTATTATTTGTTACCTATTAATAATTAGATCAATATTTTTTTTAAAAAATACCTTCCAAGGTACTGACCAGGGAGCAGTAAACATTTTTGATAAATATCCAAGTAATACTTTTGAATGTTTGGACTAAGTAGTCAGTTTCACCATTTTTCACTATCGCATCATTAAAGCAAACACAGACAATAGTAAAGGAATGAGCTCGTCTCTGAGCCACTATAAGTTTATTTCATTGAACTCCATTTACTTTATTGAATTTGGCCTGTGGACTGTAATATCTGGACTGCTGTGGTAGACTGGTGCTCATAATAACCGGGATGTAAGCTCTGTGAAATGAACCCAGGCATTGAATTCAGACACACATAAATTTAGATTCTGGCTATCATTGTGTAGTGGCTGTGAACTTGAGTGACTTAACCTGTGTTAGAAACAGTCTCTCTCCAATAAAAAGAAAGGTTTTATGTAAATCATGTCCACAGTGCCTACCTGTACTGATTCATACGTGGCTGCGTGTATGACTTTCTTTGCCAGGGCAGTTTAGTCCTGTGAATGAGAGCAGTGGATCTTTGTGGTGTTTGATCGTGGGCAAGTTCCTTAATATCACTCTGCCTCATTTTTCTCACCATTAAAATAGAGATAATAATGGTGCCTACCTTTTAGTTGCTTATGAGCTTCCAGAGGGTTAATACATGTCAAGCAATTAGACCATTGTCTGGCACTTAATAAGCACTCAGTAAATGTTACCTACGCATATTGGCTATTATTGTGATAATTGGTGTCCCTTGTTACTCAGTGGTATGAGGTATTATCAGATTTTTTTTTATGGGGCTTATTTGTAATAATGAACTAAATGAACAGAGGATGAATATTTGTGTATAAATATGCTGTTTTTCAGTTATTGGTTAGATTATGATGAAAGAATAGTATTTTTCCCATCTGCATTTACTCTTCCTTCTCCACTGAGGAAGACAAAAGCATCAAAGTGTTAAGACAACTGCTCTGTATCTTAGATTCACAATGCATGAAATTTTATCTCATGTGACATTTCAAAATTAAAGAACAATGGAATATTGCTATAGAATCAGCTTTGGTTAGTGGTTAACTTCTTGTTTCTGGGACGAACCCTGACCAGAAGTAGTTTATGGGAGGCAAGAGTTTATTTTAGATTTATAGCTTCAAGGCAAGGCTTCATCATGGTGGACCTAGCATGGTAGAGCAGGCATTTTGGAGTGATCATGGAGGGGGGGTCACATGACCACACAAAGCAGGAAGGAGGTTGTCTGACTGAGGCAATCAGTTCTACATACCCAGTAGCCTGGACTGACCAACCGCAAGGTCTGTCCCCAAGCTACCCACCTCCTCCAGCAAGGCTCCACTTGCAAAGGCTCCATCATCTGGGGACTAAGGAGGAAATTTAATCACAAACACTTGAAACTTTGGGGGGGAATTTCACATCCAAACCATCGCTTTTGATATAAGACTGTCATATATTATATTGAGCAGTTAGATGTATGTTATTTTAAAGTCATTTCCATTAAGCAAACATGCAAAAATGGGTAATTATATTTTCATATATAACTAAGAATTTCTGAAGGATACATGAAAGAAAAAACCTTTTTAGATACTGTTATCCTTGACTACATTATTTAATTACAGATACTTCCCTGTTCCGTTGGATGAAGAAAGATTGTAATCTAAAACAAGAATTAGACAAGTAGATCTCAGAATTATTTTACCAATTAAAATGTGTAAATTATTATTTTTTAAATATATTTTATTTATTCATTTTCAAGCAGAGAGAGAGAGAGTGCAAGCACACCAGGGCCACCACCTTATGGGTCAGGCTTATGTGGGTCCTGGGGAATTGAACCCGGGGCCTTAGGCACTGGAGGCAAGTGCCTTAACCGCTGAGCCATCTCTCCAGCCCTTTTTTAAAAATATTTTGTTTATTCGTTTTTCAAGCAGAGAGATACAGAGAGAGAGAGAGAGAGAGAGAGAGAGAGAGAGAGAGAGAGAGAGAGAATGAACTAGGGCCACCACCTTGTGGGTGTGGCTTATGTGGGTCCTGGGGAATTGAACCCAGGGCCTTAGGCACCGGAGGCAAGTGCCTTAACCGCTGAGCCATCTCTCCGGCCCTTAAAATGTGTAAATTATTAATGTAACTAATAAATTTCATTTGGGAATAGTTGTTTCTAAAGAATGAGAACTGACTGGAGATAACTGATTCAATATTCCTCAGTTTCTCACTTTTCTTAAACTAGGCTGGACTACTAAATCAGATTATAGATATTATTCAATTGAGGGTTTACAGTGCTTTCATGAGGTCATGTGGTTCATGATAAAATTGAGCACCTACATTCTTCGATGTAGAATATCACATGGGACATGTTCTATGTTTTAATACAAATGCCAGCTGACACTGATTCAAATTAACATGGATCCATAGAAAAGTGATTTGAGGTGCACTGGTGTGGATGGTTGAATTTTTGACATAATCTCTTTATAGACTGCTGACCTCAAACTCTTTTTTCAAAATATTTTAATTTATTTTCAAGCAGAGAAGAAGAGAGAGAGGAAGAGAGAGAGAGAAAGAGAGAAAGAATTGTTAGGTCAGGAGCTCTAGTGCATCTGGATTTACATAGGTACTAGGGAATGAAACTCAGATTGTTAGGATTTGCAGGCAAGCAAGTTCCTTAAACTGCTGAACTATCTCTCCAGCCCATGGCCTTGAACTCTGGATCCACCTGTCTACCATCCCCAGGCCTGGAATTATAAATGTTCTGGGATTATAGGCAAATGGGGACAACAGGTGGCCATACCTGTTGAGTTTGGTAGCTGTGTTTGTATTTGGAAATATAATTAATTTTAATTCAACCAGCAGACGTCTGAATAACCATTAGCCACATATATAAGCTCCCTGCAATGTAATGGCTCACCGTTAACCTTGAAAGGTTGAATTTGGACATGATTGTTTACTTCACTTGCATGGCTAGTTTTTCCATGTGATCTCTCCCGTTGCTACCAGAGCAGACAGCATTATTTAGCTATCTTGGCCTCATTAACTCATTTAGCCTTTGAGCTTTAGTTTTGACTGTTGGACTTTTTATTTATTATGCTTTCACTGTGGTTTTGAATGTATACTGTTACTGATAGTATACTTGGTGTTGCCTCCCCCTCCACCCAGTTTTGTTTCCTATCCCCACCCATGTATGTTTGAAATAACTCCCTGAGAGACCATTGATTTGCTCAGGTTGCTGTCAGAAAGTACCATAGGGTGAGTGTAGGTAACAACAGAAGTTTATGGTCTCACAGTTCTGGATATGGTGAGTCCAAAATTAAGGACTTCTCGGGTTGCTTTCTTCTGATGGCTGGGAGAAAGGAGCCGCTCCAACCTCTCTCTTTGGCACGTGTAACCATCTACATATCCACCTGGCATTTTTCCTGGTTGCATGTCTCTGTGTCTAGAGTTTCCCTTTCACTGAGACATCATTTATATTGGATTAGGGCCCACCCCAATGAGCTCACTCGAACTCTGTTACCCCTTTAAGCAGTTTGTCCAAATAAGGTCACATTCAGAAGTGCTGAGCATTTAAGGCTTCAACATAAGCATTTGGAACAAAATGATTTAAAACCTAGCAGATTATGGAAAAATCAGCTTTAATGCTGGAGATAAAAGAATAGAGAGTCTAGCAATGGACCAAACTTATGTATCAGAATTCCAAAAGTGATTTCTATCCCCCCACCCCTCCGACTTTCCCCCCATCAGTTTCTCCTACCTAGACAGACTGAATGCTTCTCAGTCTTGGATTCACTCGTGTGGTGCCATAATTCATATGTAAGTGATTGAAGCCATCTGACTCCATACTCGTGCTAATTCATAGTTTAAGGTTTTTAGTTACCAAAGTATAATTAATTTTACACATATCTTCTGTGCATGGTTTTCATCTATTCATTCACTAAAGATTTATTAAGAAGTTTTGTAGTCTTGGTGTTGGCTAGACATTTAGAGTGTTATTTTCAATAGGACCTTTGCGTGTTCTTTTCTGTCAGGTGAGGTTGGGAAAAATTAGTTTCACTACATTTCAACCATGTGCTGTCTAACAGTTGTGTTATGCAAGTAGCGTCTGACTTTAGGTTATTCTCCAAAAGAAACCATTAATTATACCTCACCAATTATGTCTCTAACACTTCCCAGGTACTTTTGGCATTCCTGTGATATCTGTGAAAATTAGTTTTAGGAAAGCATGTCTCCTTGGGGTGGCTTGAACAGAGTATCCCCTATAGCCTCATGTGATTAAACCTCATGCTTCATCTCTAGCTGGAGGAGCCTTTGGGAAATGAAGTCTTGCTGGAGGAGGAGTTTCACTGGAAGCAGGCCTTGCAGAGTGATGCCCTTCCTTAGGGGTTGCCCTGCTCAGCTAGAACACTCTCTACTTTCTTGCTGCTGACGGGGAGGTGTGACACCTGGCTACCTGCTACTGCCAAGCTTTCCCTACTGTGATGGTTAGGTTTTGTTGTCAACTTGATCTTTTAAATCATCTTGGGTGGGTCTCTGAGGATGTTTACAGGAAGGCAGCCTCTCAGTAGCGGGCAAAATGTATAAGTAAACATCCTTTCCTGTGTGGGTAGTGCAGGAAGGAAATTTCAGAGACTCAGAAGCCATTAAGTCTGGGGAAGGATTGTAAACCCCCCCCCCCAAGGATATGTAAAGGGGAAGAGATTATCTCCTTGGCCCCCCTGCCTGTTTCTTGTTCTGTGTATGTGGTATAGGTGATGGGTTTTTCTCTGTTTGGACCTGTGAAAGAAGGCCAGCCTCTCACTGTTATGGAACTTCCCCTCAATCTGTAGTTTCAATAAATACTTTCCTCCCCCAAATTGGGCCTGGTTTGAAGATTCATCCCAGCAGCTTGTGGGCTGACTATGACACCTACCATGATGAAACTTCTCCCCCAAACTGTAAATTTACATATATAATTTTGTTCTAGTGGAGTGCTTTGTCCCAGCAACAAGAAAGTAACTTTTACAATCCTGTACCTCTTCTCTGGCCAATCACAAATTCATCAGTCAAAGAGGACAGCAGATTGCAAATTCATTACCATCAATCTATAGTGTTAATATTCTTATCTTTTTTAATCTAATGAATATGAAAATGAACCAAAATAGAATTATTTATAGGCAATGTTCCAGTAAGCATATGTCAAATATATGTTATATTAGATGTATATTTATTTTGGGTTTAATATACATAAGATGTGAGAAGTTAAAAACAACTGTTCCTATTACCTTTTTATGTTTAAGATTCAAAAATGTTTTAAAGATGATATAAGTGATAATGGTATAAAGAATTCTACTATACTTAACACAACCAGGATACTTTGTTGAAATACTGTAACTTTGTATTATAATATTGCATGCAAATTTCAAGGTGCCTTTATTAAGAATTTTAGTTTAAAAATATTTTAGACATGGCAGAACAGGTATTTGCTTTGGCACATAAAGTAAGCCACTTACCTTGAGTATATAATTTGTAATATATTCTGTAACACTCCCAATAGGTATTAATGCATTGATGGTTTCAATTATTCTTCATTCAGGCAAAGTTTTCTTAGCAGTGATTGAGAGGTATTATGAAAGGCATAAAAAGTGTTTTGTTGAAATAAGAGTGAACTATAAAGAAGGCTACGTGAGGGTTTGGGGAGAGTGACGGGAACAGAAACAATGAGAAGCAGACACTAGAGAGGCCAGGGCCCAAGCAAGTTCCAACATGTGTGCAGCAGGGCAGAGGTGCCCCTCAGGGAGCACATGGTCTCTAGCTAGTGTCAAAATCTGAAAATAATTAGGAAAGTGATGTGAAGAGTGTCAGGAAGTGGTAAGAGTCTTGTAAAAGGAAATTAGTGTGACATCTCCTTGTGTACTGATTAAAGATATATGGGCAGTGAGAAGAGAAAGTTGTAGCTCTCAAAGAAAGACATGCCTAAGGCAACATACTGTGTGTAATACAGATAAAATAATAATACAGCTTGAAGAAAAAGAACGTGGCCAGCCAGGCTTATAATACAAGCCAGATCAGCTGCCCCTCTGCGCTGTCAGGTCATCTCTCTACCATACTTACCTCAAACACACAATTTATTTCTCTGACCATTGCCTGAGAGTATTGCTTCACAAACTATCCTATTTTTAAAATATATTCTCTTTCAGACATTCATTCACATTATAATACTACATCGCTACATGTATTTAGTGGAGATTTCAGAGTTGTTTTTGTATGTATGTGCATCCGATGTGGTTGCATGTTCAGGTGAGTGTGTGTATGTGCGTGCATGTGATATGCACATATATATGGATATTCATGTGCATGTGTGTGTGCATGTGATGATATGTGTGTATGTGTGGATATTCATGTTCATATGAGTGCAGGTACACATGTGCGCTGGTATACATGTGGAGGTCAGAGGAAAGCACGGTCAGTTTTCTACCTTTCTCCTTCTTTGTGGCAGGGTCTCTCATTGTCCACCACCTTGCTCCCCAGTGTAGCTGCAAGCTTCTAGACAATTTTCCCATTTCCTCTTCGTTTTTCACCATATGTACACTGGAATTTCAGATGCCAGCACTCCAATGTCTGGGCTTTATATAGATTCTGGGGATGTGAACTCAGGTGCTCATGTTTGTGTTACAAGCACTTGGCAAACTGATCCATATCCCCAGCCTGAACTTTCAGAGCTGTAGGTTAAATTTCCGTTCATAGACCGTTGACATAGTAGTCAACAGATGGAGATTAAAAAGTGCAGCTTGGTAATACTTGGCTACAGAGATTAGTTTGTTTTTCTGGATAAGACCAAACTCTAGAGGTGGTTTATGTTTATGTTTCTCTTAAAGGCAGCTCTCAATTATTTCAATGACTTGTTCTATATTACTTATATCAAATAATAGCCTAAATAATAGCAGTTACAACTTGGGGGTGGAAGAGGCTTGTAGAAT
>PVHP010022898.1:0-27908 GCA_004024765.1 Zapus hudsonius
CCCAATGTGTGAAGCAGCATTGGTCGCAGTGTGGGAGAACCACACCATGCATTACAGCAGATTGCAGCATCACTGCCAAGGACAGGTGGATCAGCCAGAGTGGAGACTGAAGACCTGAACATCCTCACCCTGGCAGACCTAGTGTGTGTGTGGAATGCGCTCTGCGTGGCACAAACGCATGGTCATCGGCACCACACTGCACAGTAAGCTATGGAACAAAGCCTCACACATTGAAGACTGAGATCCCACCAAGCACCTTCTCACAGCAGGACAGGACAAGAAGCAAGCTCACTTTGCTGATGACATGATGTTACAAAGAGAAGCCCCCCATTCCCACCATGAAATTGTCAGGGCTAATATCCAAATTCAGCAGAGCTACAGGATACAGTGTTTGAACAAGCCCCAAAGAAATTAAGAACACAAGAGCATGACTAGCACCGAGGAGACTAGCACATAGGTGTGAGCTGGGCCCCTGGGAACTGTAGAACACTGCTGAAAGAAATATGCATAAGTGAACAGAGTGGGGTTAGAATGTCTGTGTCACAGAATGATTGATACATCCACTGCAATCCCTGTTGGTGGGTTGTTTTGCTTTTAGCAGAACTAGAAAAAAATCCTAAAATTCTTATGAAATCTCAAGGGAGCCACAACAGTTTTGAGAAAGAAAAACATGTGGAAGTCCTCATGTTCCTGACTTTGGAAAGGCTCAGGATTCAGACTGGATGGTGTTGGCACAGACAGGCATAGAGCAAAGGGCAGAATAGAGATCTCTCACGGATATGGTCAAAAGACCTCAGGAAAGCTTCAAGGTCAGACTCCTCAGACAAAGGTGCTAGGAAATGATGTCTATATGCAGAATCAGAGGTGTGCCCTCGCCTCACAGCAATCTCAAAATAAACAGATGGATCAGACACCAGGCACAGGCTACGCTGTGAAACTCCTCTGAGAAAACAGAAGAATGCCCATGACTTTGGCACTGGTTAACTGAATATGACCCTAGAAGTCCAGACAGCAAAAGCAAGAATACACATGAAAGTAAATCTCAATGCACCTGTGGTACAGAAGCTGGTAGGCACAAAGGGAGTAGGCAAAGAGGGAACATAAGCCTACAGAATGGAGGAGGTGCCTTCCTGACATGTGTGCAATCAGAAATAGGCAAAGTTCAAAATGTATAACCAACTCCTTCAACTCAGCAAAAATAGTCAAACCCACTGAAAATGGGCAGAGGCTCAAGTAGACACTTCCCAAAAGGCCAATGAATACATTTAAAGACACTCAAAATCAGTAATCATCAGGGGAAGGTAAATCAATGCGCAGTGAGACATTCCCTCACTCCAGCAGAATGGCCATTATTAAACAAAAAGAGAGGGGAAAAGAAAATGGATGAGAGAGAAAGAGGGAGAAGAGTTGAAGGAGAGGAAGAGAGAAGGAGAAGATGGAAGGGGGAGAAAGTGGAAAGAAGAGAGGAGAGAGAAGCAAGGACTTGAAGAAAGGGGTGGCTTGTGTACTGACCTAGGTGAACCCACAGCCGTTAGCTTGAGGGTTTTTTTACTCTCCCATGTTCTCTACAAAGAGCTGAATCTGGCTAAAGGTCCTCTGAGGCCTGAATGCATGAAGACAATGTGTATGTCTACTCAATTGAATGTCATTCAGCCTTTAAAAACAAAAAACGGGGATGGGGTTTGGAACATGGCTAAAGGGACTTGCTTGCAAATCCTGAAGTCCTGGATTTAATTAATTTCCAACCCAGCCATGTAAGCTGGACACAAAATGTGTCACAAGCATCTGGCATTTGTTTACAGCAGCAAGAGGCCCTAGGGCACCCATATACACATGTGCACATTTATTCACACACATGCAAATATATGAATATTTTAAAATAAAATGGAAGCCAGGCATGGTGGCACACATCTTTAATCTCAGCACGTGGGAGGTAGAGGTAGGACTGCTATGAGTTTGAGGCCAGCTTGAGACTACATAATGAATTTCATGTCAGCCTGAGCTAGAGCAAGATCCTACCTGAAAAAGGAGAGAGAGAGACAGAGACAGAGACAGAGACAGAGACAGAGACAGAGACAGAGACAGAGAAAGGAAAGGAAAGGGAACTACTTGACTCCGTACACATGATGTGTCTAAAGTAGTGGAGCCCTGAGAAACAGTGAAGGGGAGGGGGAAAGTTGCTCTAAGGATTCAGAGATAATTGCAGAATAAAAATGTCCCCACTATCTCTGGAACTTCAGTGTGCACACAGTAGGTAACACTACTGTGATTCACATCTACAAAAGGTTGGCATGATCACTAGTATCTATGCACTGTGTATATGAAGAGAACCGTCAGGCAAGAATCATGATGTGGAGTCTGTTCCAATGAGTCCATATGTCCCGTGTTCCCACTGAACCCTAAGAAGTGATTTCTATTCCTGTCTACCAGTCTTTGGATAGGCTCAGTGCTTCCAGACACCTCAGGGAAGGGAACGACAGCTGGACCTTCTTCTAAGAGCCTGAGTCCCTGCTATTCACTAGCCCGTGGCATCTCAGGGTCTAGGACCCATCCTGATGGCACAAAAAGCCAGCACCGGAGGTAATTGATGAACAGAGGCATGAAGGAGCTAAGATTCTGTGCTCATTCCTCATCCATCTTTGAACTCCACTGCCATGAGTTCAGGAATAATCAAGAGTGTGATTGCCAAGAGGCAATCAGCTGGAAGGGAGGGGCACTGCACTTTGGTGAATAAACTCATTCAATCTGAAGCCAAAAAGTACACCTGTTTAGCATCTCTGAAATGGAGCAGTCAGAGGACTGGCTCCTACAGAAATGCAGCTCTTCACTCAGCCTGAGTAATCGCACTGGTTGACAGAAATGCAGCTCTTGGGCTGGAGAGATTGCTCAATGGTTAGGGTGCTTGCCTACAAAATGTAATGACCAGAGTTTGATTCCCCAGTACCCATTTAAAGCCAGATGCACAAAATGGCATGTGCATCTGGAGTTCATTTGCAGAGCCCAGAGGCCTAGGCACACCCATTTTCTCTCTCTCTCGCTCTCTCTTTCTCTCTCCTTTCTCTTTCTCTGCTTGAAAATAAATAATACTTCAAAAAATAAATGCAGCTCTTCATGCTGCCTGAGCAAGTACACAGGTTGACAGGTAAGAAGGGTGGACCATGACAGCAGTTTCCAGAATCAGAGTGAGAATCCAGAGCAAGAACCCTGCCTGAAATCAGGACAATGGACAAGGACTGACCCACAAGTTGTCCTCTGACCTCCACATGTGCACTGTAGCACAAGCATGCCGGGACACACACATAAATACATATTTTAAAGAAACAACTTGAAGAGCTGGGTGTAGTAACTCATACTTTTAATCCCAGCACTCAGGAGTCAGAGGTAGGTGGATTGTTTTGAGTTCAAAGCCAGCCTGGGCTACAAAGAGAGTTCAAGATCTGCCTGGGCTAGAAGAAAATCTTGCCTCAAAAAAAAGTAACTAGAGGTGTGTGCAAAGATACACACAAAAAAATTATTTATAATGGTGAGAAATTTGAAAGAATCTGAATATTGAAAACAGAGGGTATATTTTATAAATGATTGTACAACATGCTCACAAAATACAAAGTAAGCATTAACAAAACACTGTAATGTGTACAAGGACATCAGAACAAAGACACTCATTATGGTGTTATTTGTAATAAAAAACTGAGATGAATGTCTGTTGATAGGAATTTGCTTAAGTAAATTATGTAACATCATACCCTGGGACACTGAAGCCATTAAAAATAACAAAAACATTGAATGTGTAGCAATTTGGAAGAATCATGGGATATATAAAAGAATGCTGTCCTGTGTGTGTGTGTGTGTGTGTGTGTGTGTGTGTGTGTGTGTGCAAGTCTGTGTGAATGTCTGTGTGAATGTGGGCAGGTATGTGTGTGCACAGGTTTGTGCTTGCTTACACTCACACTATCACTAGAACAGACCTTGCAAAAAGTATGCCTGGAGAGTAAGAGGTCATGGTAACAAAGAATAGTTTTCTCCCCACTGGACCTGGACTCACTGCAATCCTCCTGCCTCAGCATTCCTGGCATGTTATATATCTGAGCCACCCAAGATGCTAGCCTGGCCAGCCATGGCCTTCTGCTCAGCTGCTCCTCTGTTCTCCTGGAGTGTGTAGTACAGAAAGAGCCATGACACAGATGTAGGCATGGGCTGAGGCAGGTGTATCTACCCCCTTGTGAGCCCCTATTTCTCAACAGTGCTTGGGATCCCATCTCTTACTCCCAGTCCTAGACAGTGACAGTCTGGCCTTGTGTTCAAGGGGACTTAGTGCTAGATTTCCCAAGGTGAGTGTGTCAGACCGAGCTTAGGACTCCATCTGTCCCAGAGTGGAGAGCTGACCCTGGACTGCTATGAAAGCCATGACCATGGTCCCGGTGTTGTAGAAATACCCCATGCCAAGGAGAGACAAAGCTGTGACAGCTAGTGGAGATTTATTGTTGTTGTCATTATTATTATTATTATTATTATTATTATTATTATTATTATTATTTTATGCTCGGTGGGCCAAGCAGAGAAAAAGGCATTGGCCTCAAACCCCAGTTACAAGGGGGTTTTTTAATAGCTGGGTTCAGAGCTGTGTATGTGACATCAAACAAGCAAGTTCACAAACTAGTGGGAGCCTACACCTAATTTACAATGGTTTCCAAAGAAGCGCAGATAATCCTCCATAGATATCCTTATTTTTCTTTGTTCTTACTTACTCCCCTACCTTCCTTTTCATAGCTCAGTTGCTCCCCTGTCTCACTGAATTTCAAAGCTCTGGTAATCTCTCATGTTATGTGACTAGTACTCTGGAGGCAGATTCAGGAAGCTTAAGATAAAGGCCATCTGTGGCTAACAGACAGAGGCCTATAGAATGTAACAACAAACAAATGTTTGCAGAATGTAATGACAGATGTTTACAATAAGTTCCACACTCTGTCCAGTATTCTTCATATTTCAGTAGTGTTTTCTTTTTTAATATTTTATTTATTCATTTTCAAGCAGAGAGAGAGAGAGAGAGAGAACACCAGAGCCACCACTTTGTGGGTCTAGCTTATGTGGGTACTGGGGAATTGAACACAGAATCTTAAGCACTGGAGGCAAGTGCCTTAACCGCTGAGCCATCTTACCAGCCCAAGTAGTGTTTTCTTACATTAGCAATATTTCAATCTTCCCTCACATTCCCCCTTTTTCTCTAAGTATGACTCTTCATACCTTCCTCTATGTCTTCTAGTGAAACCTCCTGGTATTCCTGGCAAACTATTTGGAGTCTTACTGCTTCCATCCATTAATAAATGATTGGTTCACACAGAAATAACATTCTTCTCCTAAAACACAGACTCCCCCTTTCCTCTGCTGCTAACATGTCTAAACTTCTACAGTTCTACAATATTAGTGCTGTCAAAGAATCTATCTGATTCTGTGAAGCTACAATGTTCTTCTCGATGAGGCTCAGATCTTCCTTGATCTAGGTAGACAACTGGTGAAATATATGGGCCAAACAGAAGGACCAAGTGTCTGTCTCTGACCTTTAGAACTGAACAGGACATAATCTATTATCAAAAGCATTTAACCAGACATTACAAACACCAATAGGATGGGAGGGGAGGACAGAGTGTCCTTTTTCCCTGGTATCCCACATCAAAATCCTCAGGCCAGAGCAGGGCTGAGGTCTCCTCAGCAGGAGTAGGTGGGCCTGACATTAAGGGGATCCTCAAAGTTCCTGATGATGTGATGGCTGTTACAATCAGCTGAGAATGCTATCTACTTGACTCTGGTGTGATGCATCTACACCATCATTTGACAGAGTGATGGGTACAGGTCCAATTCCCTAAGGGTACGTAGGTCCCTTGTGTTAACAAATTTAAGGGAACCCTGTCAATAGCAGAAGAATCTGGCTCACTATAAATCTAAGTAAAGAGACACTGTTAAACAGTGTCTAGCATCTCAACAAGCATGATCAGTCAGAGCTCTAAACTGTAACACTGGGCTCCAGATTTGTCTTTTATAATATACCTCTTTCTTAGTAGGGCTTTATCAATTTAAGACTTAAGGCTGATTTCATGGAGCCATGCATTTAAATCCTTGGCTCTCATAAAAACATGATCATTTTTACATCATTTAGGTTACTCCACGCATGCATTACTCATGCTTCCAAAAGCAATACCAGGTATGCAGGACACAGCCATGTTGTTAATTCAGGGATGAAATAAATCGTGACTTTGAACAGCAGGTTCCTTCTTCAATTCAATTTCAGTCAATTCCTTTCAAAAGAGTTTGCACGGTCTATCATTCAGCCCTTTCTGGATGGAAACACCTCAGGCATCCTTTCCATTGCTTCAATGTAAAGCAGTTGGGCCATCTTCTTTAGGACTGCTGATGTGCTGACAGTAGCAGCATCAATAACCAAAGTTAGTCTCTGTGCCAGTAAGTTAAACTTGCCCTTAATTTTTTTCCAACCTAAAAATCTTAATCTTAGGAGCCAGAGGTTTCCCATCATTATTAATAGTTAGAATGGCACAGAGTAAACATTTCCAACTGCTATGCTATATCGTTAGCCAAACACAACAGTTCATATCTTTCATATTTTTTCAACCTTGATCAAGCTTTCAGGGCATGGGCAGTAGAATGCAGCCAACTCTTTTTCCAGTAACACAGTTCTAGTATCTTTCTCTTCAGTCTCTCCTTCCCCTTAGAAAGTTCACAAGCCATGCCTCCAAATGCAATGCTCTTTGCACTTAGCATTTCCAAACTATTCAAGAATAGTCCATAAAACATGGCTTACCACTCTGGAAGGTATCTTCAGTTGCAAGTAACAAGTCTATGTCTATTCCTCCTGCACACAAGTTCAAGAACCAAAATCCACATGGTCAGATTCATCTCAGCAATACCACTCCAGATCCTGGTACCAAATCTGTCTCAGTCAGCCACATGATGCTGAGAGGAATCTCCAAACCAGGAACAGTTATGGGAGGAAAGTATTTATTGAAGCTACAGATCCAGGGGAAGTTCCATAACAGTGAGAGGCTGGCCCCCTTTCACAGGTCAAAGCAGAGAACAAGAAACCTATCACCAACACTGTACACACAGAACAGCAAACAGGCAGGGGATTAAGGGAGAGAAATCTCCTTCCCCCTTATATAGCCTTAGGTTGGGGCCTTACAACCCTATCCCAGATTTAATGGGTCTCTGGAATTTCCTTCCTGCACTGCCCACACAGGAAAGGATGTTTACTTCTAGCTCTCCTGAGCTTCCTTACATCCCACCCCCTACAGAGAAGTTGCCTTCCTGTAAACATCCTCAGAGACCCACCCAAGATGACTAAAAAGGTCAAGTTGACAACAAAACCTAGCCATTACACCATCTGATTAGCAAAACACAATTAAAGAAATACAAAACATATCTGGTTAACAAAGCAGAACTGGTTAGAGAATAACACAAAGGTTTAAAATCATTCTGATCAACATTGAGTTTAGTTTTCAGGTGACAGTTTAAGCCACTTCTGGAACATAGAAAGGCATAAGTATCTGTCAGCTATAATTCAGGCAGAGCATCCTTTAAAACAATACCTTATAAGTAACTTTAAATCAACTGATTTGACACAAAATAGTAAATCAGCATAAAATCTTGGCATCTTTTTTAAAACATCTCTGTCTAGCCTATGTACTTATGCAGGTACCAATCATCCTGAAGAAGCTAGAGTTTAAGTCATTTCTCTTCAATAAATTAACTTTAACTGGAACTGTTTGGTTATTTAAAATAAACCAAAACCCAGTTGAACTAAACCAGCCTGATTCCAACCATATATTATAGACATTTTGACTGTCTAAAGCAATTTTATAAGCAAACACCCTAACCATTGAATCACTTTACAACTTAACACCAAGTATTATTTACATTTGTTAGAATATATGAAGCTCATACAAATTATACCAACATTATTTGTACTTAGAAGATTTTCTTAGAGCATGGCAGTTTCCACAGTTCTCCTAAAAACAAAATCATGATGACTAAATAATTTTATAAGACATAGATGGTAACCTCAGTGATAAACACCTGATAGAACCAGCATGAGCAAAACAGGAACCATCTCAAAGTTACAAGTTTTTTTTTCAGTGATATTCAAACATACCCTAATAACAACACAACAAACCCATAATGGCACAGAACATTTATTTTACAAAAGATAGCATTGGGCATGGCAAAAACAGATTTAACCAATACAAATTTAAAACAAGCAGAGCAACATCAAACTCTATCTGCAAGTCTGATAATTCTAACCAGTAACAAGTCTCTTGGAGTTCTAATTCTACCCCTCCAACTCAGCTACTCACAGTCCTGGAAAACTTCATCCCATAGTCCTGGCATTCATTGGGTCTCCACTGCAATCCGCAGTTCATCCTCATGGCTCCATTGGGCCTCCACACAGGCAATCCAACACACCTGCTTCACACTGCCTATGGCCAAAACTGTGTTGCAAATCCAATAACCCTTTCTCCCTGCATTTGTTATACTCCATAGTACCAGGTGGACTACCAATTTGTTAATCCGGGAGGAATAAAGCCAATTTTGAAAAGCAGGAAACCACCTTCAGCATTCAGGCACCTTATTTCAAGAGTCCACATTCTTCCTGCTGTCCCAATGCAGATCACCTGACCTAATCTCAATGGTTATAATTTCTCAAATAATTGTAGCTGAACAGGCAGCAGTCTCAGGCCAGAGACTTCATTTCTTTCTGCGCCATCTCCATCTGCTCACATCAGTCCATTTCCACACAAAGCAACCCTGCACAAGTTCTCAGGACACAGGCAGGCAGAACACAGCAAGTCTCTCACACAAACTGCTTCTGACACAGTACCAACAAAGTCCTTTCTCATCCTTGTAAGCCTTCAGAACATACTCATTTGTCGGACACCTGGATCAAACCATCACAGTCTGCCCCTGCCCCCCCCAAACTAATAATCATATATTATGTAAGATACAGCACATTCAGTTCAACTTCAAAAGTCCCCAGTTTCCATCCTAATGAGTCTGATTAAAACTTTTAAGATTCAGTTTATCTATTCTGTCTCCTAACATACCATATCTATATATCTTTAAACCTTCTGTTTACATTTACTCATACCATTATCCATACTTTTACCTTAAAAATCTATGTAACCATTCTATAATAATATCTTTCTATCATCAAACATTTAATATCCACCATTAAAGTTTCCCTTCTAGTTTATACTTCTAATCAGCTTATCACATTTTAACTACCATCAAAACTTTCATTAAAGACATTCTACATTGCACAAACATATCACGTGTTAGTTCCTCCCTAATATATATAATTGCATTCCATTGAAAGTCTTTTTCAGTGGGGCTATTAATGTACCAGACAGTCTCTGTGGGAGAGGCCAAATCTCAGACTATGCTTTACCATAAAAACCTTTAACATGACAACATAAGGATCTGTCTCATGTCATTAAGAAGCTTCTTAAAATAACCTTTGTAAAAAGAGTAGATCAAGTTTGATTTATAAAATCTATCCATAATGCACACATAAACTTTATCATTTACTAATTTTGGAACCTCTTTTCCTTAAGTTCTCTGAAACATGTGTTTAAAATATGAAAGCAGGTTAGAACATACTTCTGAATTCAAGTATAAATCTTTAGGTTGTTTTCTGTTAGCAGTTCCATAAAGCCATAGGGAGATAAAGCATAACAAATTTCTTATAAGAAGTCCCCATCTGTCTGTAGGAACTTGGGACTCACCTATTTTCATCCTGGTATCAGAATCCTGATATTTCCCATGTTAACAGTCTCCCTGGTTCAGCAAAGCAGAGAAACCAAGTAGGCAGTATCAGAAATATCCCCAGAGGTGGGCTCTGGGCTTATGAGCAAAGGGGCCCTGACATCTACCACCAGAGGGAGGGAGGGATAGAGAGAGCAAAGCAGCAGCCACACTGGAAGCTGAGTGCTCTGGGAAGCAGAGCAAAATAGCATTAATTTCAGTGAGAGCTCTGTTGCAGCCTGTTTCCTCTTCTCAGGTCCCATTGCCAGTTTGTATAGGGCAAGGGAGACAAAACAAACTTAGAAATAAATACAGCATTTCTCACAGAGCTGAAGGCATGGAAGAATGAAAGCATTAGCATAGAGGCCAAAGAATTTTCAAAAAAAAGATCCCCTCAGATCTGGCCTATCTCATCTATATTAAGTTCAGAGGCCTTTACATAAACTTCAACCTTGATATTTCTTTCCTTTGTTTAACTTTTTTCCCAATGACAGGCTGTGGAGTGGTAAATTCCTAGTTTATTAACCAGAACTGTCTTATCCTCCTCTTCTGTGGCTTTAGGCTTACCCATTTCTAGCCAGCCAGCCAATTAATTCCCCCAGAACTCTGGCCTTGAAGCTTTTGTTCTGACTCTAGTTAAACTGTTTTTCCCTGGTCAGGGAGAGATTTGAATTTTCTTTGGCTCTAAGACCCTAGCCTCCCTATTTTATAACCTTTTCTCGTACTTTATCTAAAAGAGTTTCTGTCTAAGACTGTCAAAAGAGGGAGCTCCTATTAGTGGGAGGAAATCACAAGATGGGTGACTGCATGACCCCTGCTAGCAGAAGTGCAGAAGAGATAAAACCCTTAAAATTCTCGTTTTCCACATGCTATATTTTTAATATCCTTTTTAGAGTTAGTGATCATACAACCCAAAGCAGTGGGCTTGCTGACAGAACCACCATAATGTTTCACCCTGTATTGGTATCACAAAGACAGAAACCTCCTTCATAGAAAGAATTTATTCTGCAGCCTCAGAGCTGAAGCCCATATACATACAAACACCTACATACATGTTCATACCAAGTACACTTTTCATACAGACTCTGGATGGCAATTTCCCTGTGGTGACCTAAATGAGCAGTCATAGATCACCAGCCAGCAGGGGTGAAACAAGAGTGTGGGGAAAAGAAACAAAGAGTCCAGGACAAAAGACAGAGCAAACAGGCAAATCCAGAGGGCCGAGTTTACTAGAACTGTTGATATAATTTCAGAAAGAACTAGCATTTAGAGACTAGCAAAAGAGCAGTCTAACTCCCCTGCCCTTGATGCAGATAACAAAAAGGAAAAACAAGCCAGGCATGGTGGTGCACGCCTTTAATCCCAGCACTCAGGAGGCATAGGAGGATGGCCTTGAGTTTGAGGCCAGCCTGAGACTGAATTCCAAGTCAGCCTGGGCTAGAGCGAGACTCTACCTTGAAAAACTAAGAAAATTTTTTTAAAAGGCAAAACAACACGGTATACATACAGGACAACAAGACTTGTAATAGCACAATCTCTAAACAGTTTCCTATTCAGTTTCCATTAAAATCTGGCCTAGCTAGGAACCCAGTGACCAGAATCACTTCTGTCTGGTAGGGGGGGCTGCCACCTTGGAACAACTTCAAGGGCAGTTACCCACCCTGCTAGAGATGAGGTCCTTGACACCTGTCGTAGTCAGCCACATGCCATTGGGATGAATCTCCAATCCAGGCACAGTTTATGGGAGGAAACGATTTATTCAGGCTACAGATCCAGGGGAAGTCCCATAAAAGTGAAAGAGGCTGGCTATTTTTCACAGGTCAGAGCAGAGAGAAAAACCCATCACCAACACCACACACACACACCGAACAGGAAACAGGCAGGAGGGGCAAGGAGAGAATTCTTTCACCTTTATATAGACCTAAGGTGGGGTCTTGCAATTCTAACCCAGACTTAATGGCTTCCTGAGTCTCTGGAATTTCCTTCCTGCACTGCCCACACAGGAAGGGATGTTTACTACTAGCTCCTTTGAGCTTCCTTACATCCTGCTCCCTACTGAGAGGCTGACTTCCTGTTAACATCCTCCGAGACCCACCCAAGATTACTTGAAAGGTCAAGTTGACAACAAAATTTAACCATCACAACACCTTATCCAGATTACCCTGAGGATCCTACCTGGTTAAGATAGCAGCTCCAGACTTCCATTTCTCTGCTGATCAGTGGCCCCAGTCCAAGGCTCTGCAGTCCTCACTCTGCCACTTGGAAAGGAGACCCCGAATCACATGGTGGGGTTCACTTCTCTGTTTCCAAGGGCTTCAGGGGGCTGCAGGGCCAGGAGTGGTGGCTCACTTTACCCAACAAATGGTACTGCTGTGTCCAATCTTGCTGGGGCCCTCCAGATGTTGTAAAAATACCTTGTGCCAAAGAGAGACAAAGCCATGACAGCTAGAGGAGAGTGGAGGTTTATTATTATTATATCATTATTTTACACCAGGTGGACCAAGCATAGAAAAAGGCATTGGCCCTGAACCCATTGACAAGGGGGGTTTATAGCTGGGTACAGAGCAGTATATATGACATCAAACACACAAATTACAAACCAGTTAGAACATAAGAAAGCAGAAGCTTTACAATGGGTTCTGGAGAAGCGTAGATAATCTTCCATAGATCTTATTTTCTCTGTTCTCACTTCTCCTACCTTCCTTTTCACAGTTCAAGCGTTGCTTTCCTGTCTCACTGAATCTCAAAGCTCTAGTAATCTCTCATAGCATGCTATTTGACTAGTACTCTGGAGGAAGATTCTGGAAGCTTAAGACCAAGGTCATCTGTGGCTAAAAAACAGAGGCCTACAGAATGTAACAAAGAAATGTTTGCAGAATGTATCAACAGACAGTATACAATGAGTTCCACACTCTGTCCAGTAATTCTTCATATTTTGTGCTTCATACATTAGTAATATTTCAATATGAAAGGTTTCATTAGAGGAAGATATGAGGACTCATAATTCAGATGAAGAGGAGGGGATGTTAGAGCAAATTTGAAATATGTGTTTACTGTCCCCCCTCCTTATTCATTGTTACATTCTGTAAGTATTGGTCATTATAGTCCTCAGGTCTCTGTTTAATAGCCAAGGGTGGCCAGCCACATAGCATGCTGTGAGATTACCAGAGCTTGGAAATTCAGTGGGACAGGGAAGCAACTGCTTGAACTCTGAAAAGGAAGGTAAGGGAAGAAGTGAGAACAAAGAAAAATAAGAATATCTATGGAGGATTATCTGTGCTTATGGTCAATTTGTCATGGAAGATCATCTGTGCTTATGGTCAATTTGTAAGTCGGTAGGTGTAGGTATCTGCTTTCTTGTGTTTTAACTGGTTTTTTAACTTGCATGTTTGGTGTCACGTGCACATCTCTGTACCCTACCATGAAACTCCTTTGTCAACTGGGGTTCAGAGGCCAGTAGTAAAATAAAATTCCACTCTCCTCTTGCTGTCACAGCTTTGCCTCTCTTTGGCACAGAATAGTTCTAAGACACTACCTCGAAAGACCAAAAAAAAAAAAAAAAGGCCTTTTGGGCTGGAGAGATGGCTCAGCGGTTAAGGCGTTTAACTGCAAAGCCCAAGGACCCGAGTTAGATTCCCCAGTGCCTACGCAAAGCCAGGTGCAAGAGGTGAATGCATCTGGAGTGCGTTTGCAGTGAGGCCCTGGCACGCCCCTTCTCTCGCTCTCTCGCGCTCTCGCTCTCTCTCTTCTCTGCCTCTCTCCTTGTAAATAAACTAATTAATTAATTTTTTTCATTAAAAAAAAAAGACACCTCTGCTAGAAGGAACTATCCGGGAGCTCCAATTCGGGATAGGAGTCTCCGACTCGCCCTCAATCTCGCCGTGGAGACCTTCCGAGGCTGGCTGTCGGGGACAATAGTCCGGGGAACGTGCCTCGGAACGCTCGGTGGCAGACAGACCTCAGACTAAAGAGAATCCCGCCCCGCCAACACGCCATGGCGGCTTCCCGGGTCGCAGAGGAAGTCGGCTCACGGCCTCATGCGGCGCTTTCGCCACGCACCGGATGGCCGCCCAAGGAAGAGGAAATAAAATTAAATATCCTCTGAGAACAGAAGTTCCCACCGTACACGATGCAGATGCACTTGAGTGCGAAAAGTAATATCTACGGATTTTTTTTAGAGGCTCAAACGAATCGGAACGGTGGCGAATCTGCCACGTCATGCCGGAAGTGCGAGGTTCCGCGGTACAGGAAGTTGTGTTTCCTCCATTTTGTGCTCCGCTATGGCGGCTAGGTTCAGGTTGCAGCGGGGATGCAGCGCCTTTGACTGAGAGAGGAAGCCCGACGAGGCTCGGAGGACGTGGCGCGGCCCCGCAGCCGACCGGCCCGGGCCCCGGGAACGCTGTCATGTACGGCGCGGGTGGAGGCCGCGCCAAACAGGAGAGGAAAGGCGGCGCCAAGGAGGAGGCCGGCCCCGGCGGCGCGGGCAGCCGGGTGGAGCTGCTCGTCTTCGGTTACGCCTGCAAGCTGTTCCGCGATGACGAGCGGGCCCTGGCCCAGGAGCAGGGACAGCACCTCATCCCCTGGATGGGGGACCCCAAGATCCTCATCGACAGGTCGGTTCCTCCCCTCCCTCGCCCGCTTGATCTCGCCCATGTTGACTCGATAACCAGGACCGAGACGGGGTTTTGCGGAGCCCGGGGGCCCCACGTCCCCGGCGTCCGGGGGGAGGGTACGGTGAAACCGGCCCTAAGGCTCCGGCAGGAGCCGGCGCCGCCCGTCGCCGGAGGCATGAACTCTATTCGCGCCGGCGGGCCGGCCGCCGCGGGCGTCTCGGCGCGCTGGAAGCCGTGCGGGAGGGAGCCGGGAGCTGTGGTTCCTCCGATCGCCGCCCGCGGAGGCCACGGCTAGCAGCCTCTTTTGGACCCCGTGAGTTAGCCTGAACCGATTCCGCCCCGCCCGGCGCCTTCTGGCCAGCAGGACTTTGGGCGCCCGGCGAGCCCCCTTCCCCGGGCTAATCCGACCATTTGACCGACCGCGGTCGTAGGCGACGTTTGCCGGCCTCTGGAGCTCGACTCTGCGGACCCCGACCTGGCTCGTAGGGTGGCGTGCTTAGGGCTGGTTTCACTGCTTTAGCCGAAGGGAGGAAGGAGCGGGTACCTCTGCGTTTCTTTTCAAATCACACCCGCTTTGGAGAAGCACCCTGGCAGCTCAGCTCGGAGGGCAGAGGGGCGGGGCAAGGGGTGTCTGAAGGTGTTTGACTTGAAAAGGATGACATGACATGGTGTAGGCGGTTTGCTCCCCCCTCTCCCTATCCTTCATCCCACCCGAGTTTGGGTTCATACTTTCTCGCATTGCGTTAAGGCTGCTTCTGGGGCCCTGGACTGAAAGGCTAAACTGACCGGCTACATTTAGCTGTGGATAGTCCCTCCAAGTGAAGGAAGGAAGCCCATCGCTTGAGACAAGTAAAACTGGATTCAGCAGAGACCTGGAGCATATATGACTGTAGGGATGATCTAAACTGGTCAGAGTGGACATATTAAGCTTTTTGCCATCCCTCACGTTTCTGCTTGGCAGTACAAGGAAAGGACTTGTGAGGGAGAGTTGCAGTTCAGATCGGCTCTGGATCTGGGGGTCTGGCTCTGCTTGATTGCACTATCTCTGTAAACTGTGTATAGCCAATGATGTTGCCTGGATTATTGAACTTGGTTTCCAAGCATTCCTTGTGCTTTGTATTATTAAAGTTAGGTAAGCACTAAAGTCTCAGCTCCTTACACAGCTTCCACGTTTTGTACATAATTTGAGTTAGGCCTCTCTAAACTGGTGGGGAGCAAACACCACACATGTACATGTGTAATATCTTTAAAGAGCAATCTAAATTTGTAAGTTAAGGAGGTTTACATCAAAGTAAAATCAGTTTTAAGAATTAATAAAATGAAACAACTGGGGTTTCCTGGAATTTTTGGCCTTTTTCCTATAATGCATTTCTTCATTAATTTGGTCTGCATTACAAAAGTCAGCATTTATCACTTAGGCAGACTTTTGTTTGTCACTTCACGTTTGTTTTTGCAACCCTAAATATGAGTGTTTAAAGATCACTGATTTATTATCTGATAGTTGTACATTAACTGCATCTTCATTGAATCATGTTAAAAGTGTAGCAGAAAGTTCTCATTCCTAATTTGGTAAAGTGCCTAGTGGATCATGCAAGAGAAACTCAGATGTGTCTTCATTCATGTTATTTCCTGAGGTATAAAGTCTAAGGGAAATACCTTCTAATGATTTTCACCCTGTTTCTAGTGAACCTCCTTAAACTGCATGTATATGTCACTGTTCCTTTGTATGTGTGTCTCTCTACCACATAACCCAGCACTTATTTCCTCAGCCAAGTGGCTAGGGGCGAGCCTAGCCAAGATTTTACCTCCAATGGACGCAAGTTTCTTTGGTGAAGATCTCTCCTGAGAGTTCGGGACTAGCAGGAAGAATGGAGGAAATTTCGCCCGTTTGGTTCTGTCGGATAGGTATTTATGGACTCGGTCTGTGTGAATGTAAGCTGTGATATTTAACTTCTCAGAAAAAAAAACAAACAAAACATTTTTTGCAAGTGGCATTGAATGGTTGACCAAAGCATACACACGGTAAGAACCACTAGAAAGGGGGATCCGTTTATTTTCTGAAGGATTGTGTGCCTTTAGCTATAAGCTCCGTTGTGCTGTAGAAAGGACCTTAGACTGTGTTAAGATGATTTCATTTAAAAGTAGTACAGCTATGACTAGCCATGTTAAATATAAATCTGAAGAGTTTTGCATTTGGTTCTGCATTTATTTCATTTTTTTAATTGGTAAGTATGTACTTAGAGTATTACACACGATCAGCCCGGGTGTTGACTTCTACTGACCAGCATGTTCGCATTACAGATACGACGGGCGTGGTCACCTGCATGACCTCTCTGCCTACGATGCCGAGTATGCCACATGGAACCGAGATTACCAGCTGTCAGAAGAGGAGGCGCGTGTAGAGGCACTGTGTGATGAAGAGAGGTATTTAGCCTTGCATACGGACTTGCTTGAGGAGGAGGCAAGGCAAGGTACTGCTCAAGAAAGACTTACTTTAGCCACACTTTTTTTTAAAAAAAAATTAAGTATTTAAAAGATTTACTCCCATTCATTTTTTTATACTCACTCTTTCTGATATTATCTTGACAGTACCCAGTGGAATGGAAAAACAAGAGTCTTTGCGTTCTGAGAGGACCTCAGGATAGTTTATATGTAGAGCCACAGAGAATTTTCCCAGCTTTTGAGGGCAGACTGGGATTTGAAAATAAAAAAATCAAAATACAAAAAACCTCTTTAACTGTTCTTCTTTAACAGTATTGTATGAATTAAAATTAATGTTCTTGTCTTTGCTTTAATGATTTTTCAATACAGCTCTTAATCCCAAAATTTCCTCAGCAGGAAGAAATTATCCATAAAAGACGTATTCTGCTGTCTGTGGGTAAACGTGTACTGGCAAAAGTACATATTGATAGACATAAAGAGTGTACTTGCATAAATGTTTTACCTCAAAAAGAAGTTAAGAAGTGTGTTGTATGCTTTACTGGTAGCTACAACTTTAGAAATATATAAAACTTTCCTCAGTGAACCCACTTTCGTTAATAAAATTCTCGTTTTTATTCAAGAGGAAGAATACAAGCGATTGAGTGAAGCCCTGGCAGAGGATGGGAACTACAGTGCCGTGGGGTTCACTTATGGCAGTGACTATTATGACCCATCGGAGCCTACAGAGGAAGAAGAGCCTTTGAAACAGAGAGGTGAGGGGAAGACAGCCTGTCTCACATGGACACTGAGCATAGCACCACTGGTACACAAGTGGGGTTTCTTCATTTTGTGGAATAAAACTGAAAATTAGAGAATGAGTTGTTGGTGGGTGAAAAGTGGATTCAGACTGGTTAGCTGTCCTGGGTGCAATATCTTACCTGTGTCTCTTAGTGTAGGTGATAGCAGGCTCCCCACTTTCGGCTCTAGGTTAATCATGCTGTCATATCCTCAGTGATTCATTCTGGGGCATGGCAAAATGGGCCTTGGCTAGGATACATGAATGTCTCCTTTGCTTCTTACCAACTGCTACGTTAGCCCTTCCTCAGTGCAAATATCCAGTGGGAAAACACTCATGGGGTTTGTTATTACTAAACAAAAAGCACAAGATTATGAAAATAAAGTGAAAGGGTTTTTTTGTTTGTTTTTTACTTTATATTGACAGGTTCCATAATTATAGACAATAAACCATGATAATCGCCCCCAAATCCCTGTCTCCCCCTCTCAAATCCATCCTCCATCATATCCCCTTCCTCTCTCAATTAGTCTCTTATTTGTTTTAATGTCATTATTTTTCTTCCTATTATGAGAAGGTCTTGTGTAGGTAGTGTCAGGTACTGCAAAGTCATGAATATCAAGGCCATTTTGTGTCTGGAAGATTGCATGGTAAACAATCCTAGCCTTCCTTTGGCTCTTTAAATCTTTCCACCATCTCTTCTACAATAGCCCCTGAGCCTTTTACTCCAACTCACATAGCAAGGATCCATCTATGAGAGTAAACATATGGCATTTGGCTTTCTGGGCCTGGCTTACCTCACTTAGCATAATCCTTTCCAGATCCATCCATTTCCCTGCAAATTTCATTTTTCTTTACCACTGATTAAAACTCCATTGTATAAATGTACCACATCTTCATTATTTATTGATCAGTTGAGGGACATCTAGATTGGTTCCATTTTCTAGCCATTGTAAATAGACCCACAATAAACATGGATGAGCAAGTATCTCTAAGGTAGTAATTATAGTCCTTAGGATGTATGCCAAGGAGTGGTATAGCTGTGTCATATGGTAAGTACATTTTCAGCTGTCTCAGGAACCTCCACACTACTGTCCACAATGGTTGTACCAGTTTACAATCCTACCAACAGTGTAGAAGGGTGCCTCTTTTTCTATATCCTCACCAACATTTATTGTCATTTGTGTTTTGATTTGTTTTGTTTTGTTTGTGTTCTCCCTCCCTCCCTTCCCCTCCCAGGTAGGGTCTCACTCTAACCCAGGCTGACCTGGATTTCACTATATAGTCTCAGGATGGTTGTGCACCACCACACCCGGCTGTTTTTTTGATGGTAGCCATTTTGACAGGAGTGAGATGGAATCACAAAGTAGTTTTAGTTTGCATTTTTCTAATTGCTAAGGCATTAAAACATGGTTTTAGATGTTTATAGGCCACCTGTGTTTCTTTTTTCTTCTTTTTTTGAGGTAGGGTCTCACTCTAGCCAAGGCTGTATTTCTTTTGAGAACTCTGTTCAATTCTGTCCATTTTTTTGATTAGGTTGTTTGATTTATTATTTTGTTTTTCTGAGTTCTTTGTATATCCTAGAGATTATTCCTCTGTAGGTGTATAGCTGGCAAAGAAATTTTTCCACTGGGTAGGTTGCCTCTTTGCTCTATTCAGTGTCCTTTATTGTACAAAAGCTTTTGAATTTTATGAGGTCCCAATGGTTGATTAGTGGTTTTACTTCCTGAGCAACTGGGGTTATGTTTAGAAAATCATTACCTATGCCAATATGTCGAATGAAGTGTTCCTACTTTTTCCTGTAGCAGTTTTCAGAGTTTCAGGTCTCATATTAATTTCTATGATCCATTTGGACTTGACTCTTGTGCATGGCAAAAGATACAGATCTATCTTCCGTCTTTCTACATATTGATATCCAGTTCTCCTGGCACCATTTTTTAAAGAGGCTGTCCTCCCATGAGTATTTTTGGCATTTTTGACAAAAATCAGATGGCTATAATTGTCTGGGCTTGCATCAGGGTCCTCTATCCTGTTCCATTGATCTACATGCCTGTTTTGGTGCCAGAACCATGATATTTTTGTTACTTTGGCTCTGTAATATCAGGTATGGTGATACTGCAGTCTTATTTTTGTTGCCTAGAATTGTTTTACCTATTTGATATTTTTTTATTGTTGTTGTTCTTCCAAATGAATTTTAGAATTTTTTCTATTTCAGTGAGGAATGCCATTAAGTTTTTGATGGTGATTGCATCAGATGTGTAGATTGCTTTTGGTAAGATTGACATTTTCACAATATTGATTCTTCCAAGCCAAGAACATGGGATGGATGTCTTTCTATTTCCTAGTGTCTTCAATTTTGCTCTTGAGTGCTTTTTTTTTAAAAAATATTTTATTTATTCATTTTCAAGCAGAGACAGAGAGAGAGAGAGAGAGAGAGAGAGAGAGAGAGAGAGAGAGAGAGAGAGAGAGAGAGCACCAGGGCCATCACCTTGTGGGTCTGGCTTATGTGGAACCTGGGGAATTGAACATTGAACCCGGGGCCTTAGGCACTGGAGGCAAGTGCCTTAACCGCTGAGCCATCTCTCCAGCCCTTGAGTGTTTTAAAGTATTCTCTGTAAAGATCCTTCATTTCCTTGGTTAGGTTTATTTGAGGTATTTATTTACTTATTTATTTGAGGCAATTCTGAATGATAGTGTTTCCCCAATTTCATCCTTGGCCTGTTTGTTGTTAGTATATAGGAAGGCCACTGATTTCTGTGTGTTGATTTTGTATGCTGCTATGTTGCTAAAAGTGTTTATCAGCTCTAACAGTTTGCTGATAGAGCCTTTAGGGTCTCTTATGTATAGAATCATATGATCTGCAAATAATGATAATTTGATCTCTTCCTTTCCAATTTGCATCCTTTATGTGGGTCAGTGGCCTTTATTATGTTTGAGATATGTTCCTATTCCCAGTTTGTTTAGGACTTTTACCATGAAGTGATGTTGGATTTTGTCAAATGCCTTTTCTGCATCTATTGAGATAATCATGTGGTTTTTGTCCTTCAGTTCATTTATATAGTGTATTACATTTATCTATTTGCATATGGTGAACCATGCCTGCATCTCTGTGATAAAACCTACCTGGTCAGGGTGGTTGATCTTTTTGATGTGTTCATGTATTCTGTTTGCTAGTAGTTTGTTGAGAATTTTTGCATCTACATTTATGAGGGACATTGGTCTGTAATTTTCTTTTTTTCTTCTGTCTTTGTCTGGTTTTGGTATCAGGGTAATGCTGACTTCAGAGGAGTTTGGTAATATTCTTTCTTTCTCTATCTTAGAGAAAAGTTTAAGAAGTGATGGCATTAGTTGTTCAGTGGGTGTCTGGTAGAATTCAGTGAATACATATGGGCCTGGACTTGAGAGAGAGAGAGAGTGAGAGTGCGAGAGCGCAAGCCAGTGCCTCCATCCACTGGAAATGAAACCCAGATGCATGCGCTAACCTTGTGCATCTGGCTTACATAGGTACTGGGGAATTGAACCTGGGTCCTTAGGCTCTGGAGGCAAGCACCTTAACTGCTGAGCCATCTCTCCAGTCCCTGGACTTTTTAATTGGGAGATTTTTCTTTTTTTAATAATTGCTTGGATCTCAATGTTTGTTACAGGTTTGTTTAAATGGTTTTATCTCAATTTAATTTTGGTAGGTCATGTACATCAAGGGAATCATCCATTTCTTTCAGATTGTCAAACTTGGTGGAGTATATGTTCTTAAAGTATGTCCTTATGATTTTCTGTATTTCACTGGCATCTGTTGTAATGGTGCCTTTTTCACCTCTGAATTTTATTAAAATTTGTGTCCCTTCCCTCTTTCTTTTGGTTAGATTTACTACAAGGTTAACTATCTTATTCTTTCAAAGAACCCAACTCTTTAATCACAGGGATCCTGCCTTTTGTTCCAGTCTGCAAGTTTGTGTCTTTTGGTCTGGCATTTAGGCCATTAATGTTGAGTTACTATTATAAGGTGTGTATTTATTCTTGCCATTTCTTGGTTTTGGAGGTTTTTCCTGTTTGCTTGTTTTTTATTCTCTTGCATTACCTATTATTGAATATGGTTTTTTTTCACATTTTTTTCTCTTCAGTCTGAAAGATCCCGTCAAGTATTTTCTATAGAACTGGCTTTGTAGACATACATTCTTTTAGCCTGTCTTTGTTGTGAAAAGTTCTTTTTTTAAAAATATTCATTTTCAAGCAAAGAGAGAGAGAGAGAGAGAGAGAGAGAGAGAGAGAGAGAGAGAGAGAGAGAAGGAGAGAGCACCAGGGCCCCCACCTTGTGGGTCTGTCATATGTGGGTACTGGGGAATTGAACCCGGGGCCTGGTGGCAAGTGCCTTAACCGCTAAGCCATCTCTCTAGCCCTGAAAAGTTCTTATTTCTCCTTCAATCATGATAGATAGTTTTGCTGGATATATTAATCTTGGTTGACAGTTATTATATTATTCCAAGCCCTTCTAGCTTTTTGGTTTTTCAAGGTAGGGTCTCACTCTAGCCCAGGCTGACCTGGAATTCACTGTGTAGTCTCAGGGTGGCCTTGAACTCACGGCACGGCAATCCTCCTACCTCTGCCTCCTGAGTGCCTGAGATTAAAGGCATGAGCCACCATGCTCGACTTCCTTCTGGCTTTTTGAGTAATCTGCTGTTATCCTTATGGGCTTGCCTTTATATATTACTTGATGCTTCTCTCACTGCTTTCAATATTTTTTCTTTGGTTTATGTGTTCAGTGGTTTAATTATAATATGGTGAGGAGAGGTTCTTTACTGGTTTTGTCTGGCTGGTGTTCTGAATGCTTCCTTTATCTACATAGGCACCACTTTCTCCTCTACGATTTTGTTGAAAATACCTTCTTTGCCCTTGGAGTGAAATTCTCCTTCTACTATACCCTGAATTCTTACGTTTGATCTCTTGTTAGTGTCCCAAATGTCATGAAATTCCCATTCATACCTTCCTATTCATGTCTTTTTCTGTCCTAGATCTGCCAACTTGTCTTCCAGTTTAAGTATTCTGTCCTTTTCCTTGATCCTATTGGTAAGACTTTCTATAGAGTTTTGTATTTGACTTACTATGGTTTTCGCTTCTAGTATTTCTGATTGGTATTTCCTCAGTATTTCTATTTCTGTACTCATATCTTGTTCGTGAAGTTGGTTTCCTATGTCCTCCTTCAGAAATCTGTTTTCTTTGATTCTTTTATTTCTTGGAACATAGTTATAATCATTTTCTTAAATTCTTTAGATTTCATCTAAGTCTCACTGGAGATCATTTCTAATGGATTTATAATTTTTGGTGGAATTATATTGTTTTGATTTTTTGTGTTTCTTGTATTATAATGTAAATATTTTTGCATCTTGAGTTAATTCAGTGTTTGGGTTTTGTAATTATCTGCTGTATTCTTAGATGTATAGATCAGAAGTTCTATATCTATAGGATGGGAGCCTAAGGTGCCAGGTGTGGCTCTTATGTTACCTCCAGAGTGACAATAGAAGTGACCCACAGTGTTGTAGCTGCCTGCCATGAAAATATTCTCATAGACTGGGTAGAGCAAAATACAATTCTAATATCTAACTGGGCAATAATACACACGTAAACAGGACTAGTACAGAGTACTTATACAAGAGTGGGAATTAAACAGGTTGTCCACATAGTCAAAGTTTCTAAGGGTTTGTGTTGACACTGGCACTCTTAATCCTGTTGATTGAGAAGCTGAGATTCCTGGTCTATAATGGATTCTAGATCAGCCTGGGACCAAGTGAGACCCTGCCCCTTAAAAAGAAGAAAAAGACAAAAAGGCACTATAAATCGAGAGCTATCAAAAGCACCAAATTCACTCTCAAAACCCAGCTTATTTAAGATTGGCAATGCCAACTAAAAACCCATCAGTCAACTGTAACACATAACCTGCCCTGACATGAAAGTTGCAGTTAGCCCTTCCAGTGCAGGCCTATATATCTGGCTTTGAGATAGGTATTATTACCTTTTAGGATGGCTTTTGGTCTCACCTATGTTGAATGTGAGGCTTGCCCCCTTCTTTGTTGTGCTGTTCAGATCAGCTGTGCTGAATGCTGTGTGGCTGAGGACTAGCTCTGCTTCTTTGGAGCCCTCAATTCTCCATTAGTTCCTGATGCTGACGGTTGGGGGAGGGAGGGTCCCTGAAGCTGTTGCAAAGCTGCACGACCCCTGGTATCTTCTCCTTCGGGTTTTTTGACTTCTTTTTTTTTTTTTTTTTTTTTTTTGGCTTGTTTGTGCTGGGTCAGGCAGGGCATGTGAAGCTCTTCCCAACTGACTGCTGGCCGCCAGAGCCACAGCTGGAGCCGATTCTGGCTGATTGTGTGTTTGCTGGAAATGCCTGGTCTTTCCTGCTTATCTGCTGGGGCTAATAATTTCTTACACACCTTCAATTCTTGACAGAAGAATGTATTCTGTGGTTTTTCTGCCTTTTGCCCCCAGGTTGCTTTGGTGTGGCTACTGTGCTGCCTTCTTTACTGGAAGTCCTCTAAAATTAAAGGGTTTGATTGGTTCTGCCTCACCCCAAGTTGTGAAACTTTAAATATTGTATAACAGTAACACCCAAAAATTCAGGCTCCTGTAGTATAAGAAGAAATATCCTTAGTCATTTTTGTAAACTGTGAGAGCACCATTATCAAAGTAGTACATACCAGTCATCCTTTGTCAATAACAGTGAACATCAGATATGAATGGTCACTTTTAATCAGAATCTGTCTAAAAAGAGGAAAGCTTTAATTTGGAAAGCCATCCAGGTAATTAGAATAGCAACTTTGGGGCTAGGGAGATGGTTCAGTTGGTAAAGTTTGGATCCCTAGCATCCATGTAAAAGCCAGAAGATTCTCTGGGATGTGCTGGCTATCTAGCCTAGCTGAACCCAGTGAGCTTTTGGTTCAGTGAGACCCTGTCTCAAAAAACAAGGTGGTGAGCAATTAAGGAAGGTACCCAACATTGACTGTTGGCCTCCACATGCATGCACATCTGCACACACATGCATCTACCTACAAAAAAGCATGTGCACACCACGCACATATACACGTGCAAGAAAAACTAAAAGTGATTTTAAAAGTAATTTGATCACATCATACAATGACATAATGTCAGAGCTAACTCCTGAAGGTCAGGAGCTCGAGCTACATGAGGATCTTCCCCGTCCCATCTCACTCACAGGAGTGTTCATAGTAGGACCTTGGATGCTGGCAAACACAAATAAATGTACATTCAGGCTTTCCTTCCTGTCTTGCTAGTCACACTAAACACCTAAGGGCAAGATACACCAATAGATGTTTGTGTGCTTATAGAGAAGCTGTTCAAGTGTAGTTGTAATCATGTTAAGAAAGAAATCACCTGCCATCTGCATTGCCTTTTTAATTTCATCTGTCTGTTTGTCTGTCTAATCTATCTGTCTAACACCATTTCACTCTTCTAGCCCTGCTGGCTTGAACTCACTGTGTAAACCAGCTGGCCTCAATTTCTGTCTATTCTCCTGACCTTGCTTTCCAGGTGTGTGCCTCTCTGCTCTGCCTGCACTGGCATTTGAACCTACCTGTCCCTCAGAGGTTGTGATGCACTGGAAATCTTAACAGCTGTAAGGATTCTGGGTAGTTCAGATTTGTTTTCTTATGTCTGGACCACATTCTTTCTGCTCAATTCTGATGTTTTGTTTTTAACCAAAAGGAAGTATAAACTCTTAATATTTTTTGGCTAAAAAAATGTTGAAACATAGGTCCAAGTGTCCTTTTCAAGATCATGGCAAGTCTTTAGGAAGGCCCACTGGCTTCATAACATCGTCCCCATGTAGTGTGGTCAGGCCATGACCACTTACCTTGCTGCTTCTCTAGTAGAGTGGCTAAAGTGCCACCTGTGCCACCCTAGCTGGTGGTGGTGCCCTGTTGCATTTTAGTCTGTCCATCCAGCTTAGGGTTGCATTGTTACTGGGCTGAATGATGAATGCCAATGTGACTTAGTTTCCCTCCTCAGTGGCTTAGAATACCACTGAGCTACATCATCACTTTGTAGTGTTTGCTTTAATCTTAAAATGGGCTCATTAAGTTGCCTGGTCAGTTCTTCAACTTGTTCTATAGCTCAGGCTGGCCTTGAACTTTAACCTTCCTGCCTCAGCCTCCTGACTAGCTGAAAGTACCTTGTGGTACAAGCCTGGTGGTTAACTTTTTTTTTTTTTTTTTAATGGAAACTAGGCTTATCTGGAACTTACACCTTAATATTTTGTGTTTAACATATACAAATAAAATGCTACACACACACTTGATAGAATTTAGCTGACAGCCAAATTCAGTGTCACATTGTAAAATAATTTTTTGTTTTCCAGAGCCATCAGCATGTTTGTTTGTTCCTTGGTTTTCAAAATTACAGTCTTCTCAGAACTTTTTAGTATTTTTTAACTAACTAATTTATTAACCTGTGTGTGGTATGTGCACGCACACATGTGCCAGGATCTTTTTACTGCAAATGCCAGCACATGTGCTACTTTTGTTGTGGTGGGCAAGGGGGTACCTGGCTGAAAGTATCTTGATATGCCTCTACTTCTGCATCCTCTACCTCTTCTCCCACTTTGTTACTGTACACCATCTATCCCAGTCCCTGTCTGTTGCACATTAGGACCTTTCATTAATATGTTTGTTTTTTAAAAATTTATTTATTTTATTTCTTTATTTGAGAGAGAAAAATGGGCTCACCAGACCCTTTAGCCACTGCAAATGAACTCCAGATGCATGTGCCACCTGTGTGTCTGGCTTTACATGGGTGCTAAAGAATTGAACCCAGGTCCTTGGGCTTTGCAAGCAAGCACCTTAACCTCTGAGCCATCTCTCCAGCCCCCCACATTCATTTTTTTTTAAGAAAAAGTTACCTGAGTTTACTTGACTATGAGTTTTTATAGCAATGACTGTTTTGTTTTGTTTTGTTTAAATATAATTTATTTTCTAGCACAGAGAGAGAGAAGAGAGACAGGGAGAATGGGCATGCCAGGGCTTGTATCCACTGCACACAAACTTGACACATGCACCACTTTGTGCATCCGGCTTTATGTGGGTAATGGGGAATTGAACCTGGGTCGTTAAGCTCTGCGGGCAGGCGCCTTAACCACTGAGCCAAGTCTCCGACCCTGCAATGACTTTTTATTTTGTGCTGCTGAAGATATTTTCTGTAAATAAAATCCTGTATAAAAATAGATCTGTTCAGCCATGCACACTAAGCAACCTTTTGATTTACAATGTTTTTAGTTGTGCAGGCACTTTAAGGAAAAGCTATTTCAATATAGAAAACTTTAATCACTTTTTTTATTTTTTAGGAAAATGTAGTGAAATTTGTGTTGTACGTACTCATCCCCAGTGTCATTCCCAAAGAGGTTTTGAGAAGCTAAGCTGCTCCTCAGAATTTCTAATTTAAAAGCTCCACAAGTACTGTTTCCTATACTTCCCAATTATGCTTTTTCATTTGATTACTACAAATGAGCAGCAAGGTTGCTAGTTACTTTAGGCTGGCAGCAGGAAGTCTCTGTCCTCCCACTCACCCCTGCCATCAGCAGAGAACAAGGGACATGGGCAGCAATAGTGGAACAGTATTTAATATCACCCTTGGTAGGAATTTATAATCCATTTGTGTCTCATGAGAATAAAATAGCTGAGATTTTTGCTTCACTGGGAAGCCAAATCTAGAGGGAAGTATCTAGAGATTGCTGAGCTCCAAGAGCCTGCATGGGGTATGATGAGAACTTTTTCTTTCCCCAAAGTCTCATGATGCTCAGGCTGACTCTGAACTTGTGATTCTCCTGCCTCTGGTTCCTGAGTAGTGAGTGTGATTACAGGTATACATCACCACAAATAGCTAGAACAGTCATTTTTACATAGACTTAATGCTTGTCTCTCTCTTTCATGACATCTTTTGTGGACTAAAAACCCAAGTAGATGTTGAAAGTTTCATACTGGTTTTATTTAATTTAATTAATTAATTTTATTTATTTATTTTTGGTGGAGATACCAGGGATCGAGCTCATACTGATTTTTGTACAATTTCACTATGTTCTTTGAAATTAATGAGCATTTATTTGGTCATTGGGGTATGTTTGGTATAATATGTAGGACCCTGTACAGCAAAGGGCATTAGCAGACATATATTTGTTGAATGAACTGTAATGAATAAATAGAAATGGAAAAAATACATCTGATTTTATTTTTAGGGGGTAGTTTATTTGGATGGAGAAGTCTTGATTCTCCCCCCCC
>PVHP010022899.1:0-27887 GCA_004024765.1 Zapus hudsonius
GACCTGTGAAAGGGGAGCAGCCTCTTTAGCATTCTGGGATTTCCCCTGTATCTATAGCTACAAATAAATACTTTCCTCCCCCAAATTGTGCCTGATTTGAAGATTCATCCCAGCGGCATTTGGCTGACTGTGACAAACATATACAAGTAATAGTCTATTGCTAAACACAGAAAGAATAATAGATTAGTCCAGAGGTCAGACCAGAGGGAGACAAGGTTTGTCCAAAAGATTACTGCAAAGAATGAGGTGAAATGTGTATATGAACCAAGAAGGCAGATGTCCCTGGAATACCCACCTAGCACATGCACCATGTCTAAGAGTGTGCACAGCCTTATAAAACTAGCTAGTATGCTTCATCAAATTATAGATTAAAATTGATTTGAATAGATCCAAAGACTGTTCTTGAAAATAATTTAAGTTAGGGATTCACAATTTAATGACACCCACCCAAGTTTCATCTTGAGTTTTTCTTCTGAATTCATTCTCCCCTTATATGGTCAGTATGAGGTATCTGTTCATAGATTTGGAAGTAATCTTGAAGAGTAGAAGTAATCTTCATAAACTGTGATCAGGCGAGGAGCATCTCTGCACAGCTTGGATGTGGAACACCTCAGCACTGTAACTGTCCATACTGTGAGTGTCATAAAGCTAGAAGTGCCCAGGGCATCTGAAAATATTCACTTAGGGATTTTTACTTTTATCCCCCCCCCAGGAACTCCACCAGTATTAGTGGATATCTGTTGGCTTTTGTATAAACTTGTAAACTGAAGCTAATAGACTTAGCTACTATTGATTAAATGAAGGAAATAATAGCCATTACTCTCCTGCAAGGGTAGTCAAAAATAGGAATTTGTAACCTTTTAAAATGTACTATTTTCCCTCAAACACAAAGCCACAAAGGATGATTCCATTCATCCTGATAAACAGTGAAATTGAAGAGAACAATAGAAGTGGAAATCAAGTAGCCACTGGCATTTTTCAGGTTCACTTTCTACAAACCAACCTGTCTTGGTAATCACAAAGTCACCTAGAAGGTCTGTATGACTCTTGAGGAAATGACCAAAAACATACACATTTAAAAGCAGTGTGTGTGTGTGTGTGTGTGTGTGTGTGTGTGTGTGTGTGTGTGTGTTCACCTGAAAACATAAATGTGTTCTATAGTGTGCTTTAGGCACAGTACTTAAAAGGGAATTTCCACTAGCAATGAAGAATGTCCCCCTCCATGTTTACTATATCTGGAAATTGATTTATGAGAGCCCAACTCTAGTGATTAAAATGAGAACTTCTGGAGAGGTAGCTCATTAGTTTAAGGAATGCATACCTGACACGCACATTTTCTATTACCAAGGGGTCAAAAAGTGGGGGTAAAGAAAAGAACAAAGAGCTTTTAGCAAAATATAGTGAGTTCATCCCTTTCAAATTTTTATAAAGACCTGGACATACATATTTATAATCTATCTCAGCTGTAAGGGTATGACTTATCTCAGAATTTAGCCAACTATAAATCCTGGAACCAGAAGAAAAATGCATGCACACATTAGTTGAAAAGCTGGGAGACAATTTCAGGGGTTGAAACACCCTCTGAAATCTCTCCAGGGTGGCAGGTTCAGAGCAGCAGATCAAAGCGTTTGTTGAAGTCATTAGAATAATGGAGTGTTTGTTTGATATCCTGAAGGTGACAAGTGCTTTTATGTCAGTTGAGAGAGAAGGCATGAGAAAAAACATCTGAAATGACTGACTGAGTGCTGGACATAGTGAATGGCTTTGTTTGGAGTTAAATGTGAAAATTGGAAAAAAAAAAAAAAAGGAGAAAAATCAAACCATTGTAACTATTATCCAGAATCAGTGCCATTTGAAGGATGCAATTCACACCTCAAATTTATTTCCTCCTCTCACTGGTCCTCCAGGCTGACCAGTGAGTTGAACATGCTTGTACCCTTGTGTGGAAAAGGGCGGTTACAGAGCTTGTCAGGATGCAAGCAAAGGCTGTTTTTACTTATGTGTGGGTCTGCTCATTGCTGAGGTCTTTTACTGGACCCAAGGAATGTTGTGGTTCCATTTCTCTGCTTTCATAGTCCTTGGTAGAGCCCCTGAGCACCTCTCTACCGTGAACCTCTCTTACCTGTGCTCCTATGCTGACTATGGGAACCTGTCATATTCTGTTTGCCCTGACTCATTCTTTGAGCTCAATATAGCAGCTCCCTCCCCCCCCCCCAACTTATTTTTTCTTCTACTGCTGGTATAGTTGGCGGCCTGTCTTCAGTCATCTGCAATTCTCAGGTGGAATTTGGACTCAGTTACTTCAACAGTTCCACAGGACATGTTTAAAGCTCTCTCTGTGGTCCCATGCAAGTCTCCATGATGAAGAAACAGCTCTCTTGGGCAGAAGTGAGTGTGTCACTGCTCTGATAACTCTTCTAGGTCTGTCTCACACATTCATTCCAGAGCTTTTCCATCCTCAATGTGAGGGAAGGACTTCATATGATCTCCATCGTGCTCATTTTGCCAAGTACATGGTTAACTTATCTCACAATGTATTTGATAAAATGTTCATTTCTCAGAAAATGAAATCATATGTGTATGGTCTTAAAGAAATTACATCTTTGAATAATTTTAGACAATTGTGAATCAATACATGAGGTATATCAGTTAGCTAAATTTAACAACCATTATTGTTGCTTTTCCAAGCACTTCACCAATTTGCTTGTCTACATAATGAACAATTTTATCCCCATTTCCATAGGAGTAAATCAAGACCCAGACTGGAAAGCAACTTGCTCAGTGTCCCCCAGCTAGTGCCAGAGCTGATTCAAGTATAGGTCTGGCTCCAGAATGACTAGGCCTGACCACTATATATTGCTGCTCTCAAGGTTACAAGAAGCCTTAGGGAATTCTGAAAGGAGAAAGGATACTACTTATCAATCTACATTCCAGGGTGTGTAATTTCAATCACTCCTTTGCCAGACTCTCAGATTCTTAGATTCCCATAGGTCTGTCCTCTCAGCTCACCAAACAGATGATGCCATTTCTTAGTTAAAACCTTTCAGTGTGTTTAAGCTACCTACCGAAGCCACATTTATTAGTAAATCATGGAAATGGAAAATTATTCATGCCATAGTTTTTCTTTTAACTTCTAAAATTCTATTCTCACTTTATCATACTCATCATATAAATCTAGATGTCTGTGACCTAGTATGCAAATCCCATTTATTATCTCCATACTGTACCAACCAGTTGGAAATTTTGTTCTCATGAATTCATTACAGTCTTTAATCTACAAATGGATTGATTTTTTTCTGAAAGCTGCTATTAAAACATCCACCTACCTATCTCCCTAGCCTTTTCCCCATCCACTCACAGCTTCTTGCACTAACGACTTTCCATTAATGCCATAATCCTCTACAGCATTCTAGATACTGAAATACAATAGTGCTCAAGAAAATACAAGTCCACATTTCCTCAGTATTTATCTCTGCCAATAAATAGATTTAATTCCTTATCACATCGCTTTATAATAATTTGTGAACCTCTTTCTTCACATGATCTATGATATGTCAGCATCTCCAAACATGTTTTTCTAACATTGCTACATCCCACCAGGCACCAAGCAGAACTATTCACACACAGTGCTTAAATTGTAGATTGTCAAATTAATTAGTAAATATATATATTAATGACAGGTATATGGATAGAAAAGTCTAAAAGTTTATTCTTTTCTACTTTTAAAAAATATCATTTGTTGTATTTAAACTTGGTACTAGCATAACTGATAAGGGAGATATTTCTGGAGTCAAGTAAGGATGTAGAACCTTAACTGAGTTTCTTTTTTCTAATTTATTTGACAGAGAGAGGGGGGAAGAGGAAGAGGCAGGTAGAGGGAGAATATGGGCACACCAGGGCCTCCAGCCACTGCAAACAAACTCCAGACACATTTGCTATTTTGTGCATCTGGCCTTATGTGGGAACTGTGGAATCAAACTGGGGTCGTTCTGCTTTGCAGGCAAATGTCTTAACCACTTAGCCATCCATCCAGCCCCCTCAACTGGGATTTAACAACCGTGAAAATACATGTGGCAGAATCAGAAAGGCATCAGCCTTGGTGGGGAGAGTAAATGTGATACTCTCTGAAGGCAAGAGGAATGTCATCTTTAAGTCTCAGTCCTGCTCTGCCATCCAGAAACTCCGGTTTATCAAAATGGGAGTTTATAACAAACAAAAAAGAGCATTCAGTAAGCAGAGGTAGGAGGACAATCACAAATTTGAGTCCTTCCTGGCTCTGGAGGAAGCTACGTATCATGCCTGCCAGCATTACACAGTGAGATCTTGTCTCAAGACGAAACAGAGCTGAACAGAATAAAACAAAACAGACAAAACAATTTCAACAGTTTTCAAAAACTTACACTTTTGTTATTTTTCTTTTAAAAACTATATTTTCTGGAGCTGGAGAGATAGCACATTTGGTATAGTGCTTGCTTTGTAAGCATGAGGGCACAAGTTTGAGTCCCAGGACCCATGTGAAAATGTGGGATATGGTGGCACATACTTGACATCCCCCTCCCCCCAGCGCTGAGGAGGTTGAGGCAGGAGGATCCCTGGGGTTTGCTAGTCAGCCAGTCTCAGCTAATTAATGAACTCTAAGTCAAAGAGAGAGCCGGTCTTAAAAACAAATGTGGATGCTGGGCGTGGTGGTGCACGCCTTTAATCCCAGCATTTGGGAGGCAAAGGAAGGAGTAACACTGTGACTTCAAGGCGACTACAGAGTGAGTTTCAGGTTAGCCTGGACTAGAGTGAGATCCGACCTCATAAAAGAACCCTAAAAAGCACAAGAAAACGTGGGTGATTTTGGATATTGGAGTGCTTTTCCCATTCCAAAAGATCTTGGATATCTAAAACTATTCTCAGCAAAAGAAGGTCCTTGGGAGGTATCACAAGTAGACCAAGGGAACAGAAATGTAGACCCAGCCCTTAATTGTAGTAGCTACAGCTACTTGATCTTTGATAAAGTTGCCAACAACATTCACTGGATAAAAGACAGCATCTTCAACAAATGGTGCCGGACAAACTGGATAAACAGGTGTCAATAAAATGAAACTAGACCCACTCCTCTCACCATGCATAAAAATTAACTGCAAATGGATTAATGACCTAAATTTAAGACCCAAAACTCTTAAAAACCTGTAAGAAAAAGTAGGGGGACCCATCCACAAGATAGGAATAGGGAAAAAATGCCCTGAACAAAACCTCAGTACCCTAGAAATTCAACAATCACTCAACCAATGGGATCTCATCAAGCTAAAAAACTTATCACAGACAAACATGCCATACAATCGACCACCATCAGATTGGGAGAAAAATTTTTGCCAGTTACACCATGAGCAGAGGCCTAATATCTAGAACCTACAGAGAACTCAAAAAATTAAGTAATGAAAAAATCAAACACTCCTCTCACCATGAACCTAAGCTCCAAGGGGAAGCACCCACTAACCAGTGATCTACAGAGAGGCTATACCCATTAGAATTTTGGCAAATTCACAAAGTTTGTCTCATTTAACATATACTGATCTCACTATCCGTTGGAGATTCTGATTGTATGTTTCAGAAGCCAGTGAGAACCGTGGACAACCCAAACCCACCAACAGGACTAGAGATGTTGCCTGTCACCCCTGGAGGAGATGAACCACCCCTAATTTATGATATGGAGCCCAAAGGAAACCTTTGAGGAAGTGGCGAGATGAGCAAGAGACCTACATTCACAGCAAGTCAGATGACCTGTGAAAGGATAATGGAGACAGACACTGAGGATGTCCAGCACTATCCAAAGCAGAAATCCAGAGACTCTTAAGACCTCAACAGTAAAGCAGACCTAAAACTCACCCACCATGACTCAGGGATCTGAGCGGAAGAAGAGGCAGAAAGATTGTAAGAGCCATGGTGGGGGGAGAGGAAAAAAAACTGACTACCTTTGGTACAATCCATAACCCCCCTATCCCATGGACTGGTCCAGAAAGATCACATAGGAGGTCCCCAAGCAGGGTGGTGATGGGGAGGAGGGAAATGGGGATACCAACATGAAACTTGCTCATACAATATATCTAATTATTGATGATAAATATTTTAAAAAATCAAAACTCAAAAAAATGGTACATTTTACAAATCTAGAATTTCTGCTTAAATTTTAAAGGAATCCAAAGAAGAGTTCCATGGTCTAGAGACCCAGTGAGTGGAGGCTCCTTCCATGCCTAATGACCTACATTCTCATGGTCGATGAATTGGATTTCAAAGAAACCAGGTGTGTCTTGATGTGTATGTTATTTCATTGGATTCAGTACCTTTTTCTGAAATCCATTTTCTGGATTCCCAGGGAATTATTAGCTTGAATAAGTCTGTACTTTTGTTAGATCATTCTCTGCTTATTTTGTAAAATAGGCAAAACATTGGTTTCTTTGATGTCACTGTAGAAAGGATTAATTCCTTCTCAGGACATTATTCCTGTCTTCTACAACCAGGCAAAAGCAACGAGTCACCTGCCTTTGACCTTCACATGTTTATGTGTGCTTATCTAAACCACACATCTGTTCTTTATTTTCCAATAAAGGGACCATATGCCCCATGACTCACATATAAGAGCATAGTGTTCTGAAACAAACACACCAAAGTTAATTTAGGGGATAAAATGAACTTTGAAGAGGATTCATGTTTAATGCTCAGGCTATGAAAAATAGCAAAATTTATTGCTAAATGCAAGAGTGACATTTCATCTCTTCTTACTTGCCGCTCTGCTGACTAAAACAGTTTACTAAGATAATGTTTTTAAGACAGCCAAATCTTTTATAGGTGAGTTTTTAATGAAAAGTTATAAAAACAGATGTAAATAATTGTTGCCTAGGTATATAGGGAATAGTTCAGACCAGGATAAATCTTAACTTTTTTCTAAAATTAAAGATTTTATCTTTTTGTCTTTGTGTGTGTGTGTGTGTGTGTGTGTGAGAGAGAGAGAGAGAGAGAGAGAGAGAGAGAGAGAGAGAGAGAGAGAGAGAGAGAGAGAGAGAGGGAGGAGAGGGAGGGAGAGAGGGAGAGAGAGGGGGGTACAGTCTATGGTATATGAATGTGCATGTGCACACACTGGCCTGAAAAGAATGTCAAGTGCTCTCCTCTATCACTCTGCCACATTATTTTCTCATGATCCTCCTGCCTCCGCCTCTTCAGCAATATCCTACCAGCGTGTGCCACCACAACCAGCTCTGCCACATTATTTTCTTAAAACAAAGTCACTCAATGAACTTGGAGCTGACAGTTTTTTTTTTGGTCAGACTGGCTGAGCAGGAAGCCTTAGTGATTTTCCTGTCCCCATGTTTTCCCCTCATGGTGCTGAAGCTACAGATAGGCATGACCATCAGCTTTTTACAAAGGTGCTGGGGATCAAACTCATACTTGCAAAGCCAGCATTCTGATGTGCTGAGCCATCTTTGAAATCCCAAGACTGTATATATATATATATATATATATATATATTTTTGTTTTTCGAGGTAGGGTCTCACTCTGGCCCAGGCTGACCTGGAATTCACTCTGTAGTCTCAGGGTGGCCTTGAACTCACGGTGATCCTCCTACCTCTGCCTCCCGAGTGCTGGGATTAAAGGCGTGCGCCACCACGCCCGGCTTAAGACTGTATATTTTTAAGCCTGAGAATTACAGCCTTAAGAAAATCATGAGCTACCTGTCTAAAGTAAATAGCAATGATAGTTTTTTAAATTCACATTAAGAATTTTCCTTTTCTTAAAAGAAGCAGTGTTGATATTTGATATATATCTTCCCAGCCTTTGTCGTTATGAATACATTTTTCTCTTTCTAAAAGCAAAACATCATCCTGACATGTCTACTGTTTTTGGTATGATTGTTTCAACAGTGTACTGTGGTCCTTTTTAAATGTCATTCAGTTGTCTGCTGCATATTATTTATTTAAAGGTATAAGTAGACCCCATGCCAAGGAATTTAGTTTTTAAAAATCAACTTTTATATTATTTCCTTTCATTTGTTCCTTATAATATATTGGTAGAGAAAGGACCATTGTTTCCTTGATTCTACAAATGAGGAAACTAAAGCTCAAGGAGTTGAAACAAATATTCTGAATTCACAGTGATAATAGAGAAGTCAGAACATGAACCTAGACCTCCGCCCCATATGAGGCTGAAGTGTAACATAGCAGTGGTCAAGAAAACCAAAATATAATCATTAACTCATATAAAGATGCTGATTTTCAGGGCTAGGAAGATAGCTCAGTCTTGGTAAAATGCTTTTGTTGCACACATGAGGACTCGAGTTCAATATCCAGAACCTACTTAAAGCTAGGTATGATGGCATGTGCTCTTGGGAAGTAGAGACAGGCTAGCTGATCTAATCTAATTGGTGAACTTTGGGCCAATGAGAAAGCCCGTCTCAACCAAAGATGATCAATGTTCCTGAAGTAGAGGCCTGTGAGGTTGATGTCTGGCTTCACATACATGTTCAAGAATATTAACACACACACAAATCCATAAATGGACAAATAACAGATACTTATTTTCAACATATGCAAGAAATAATCATTGAGGCACATTAATTTTCCATCTGTCTACCTATCTATTTCTGAGTAATTCAGGAAGAGATCAATCAACCCTTAATGATGAGGACATGCTGAGACATGCATCAGTAGGTTATTTCATCTTTGTGTGAACATTAAAGCAGGGCATCACACAAAACCAAGAAAGCATCGTCTCCGACACGCTGAGGCTGTGTGGCACATGCACATGGTAAAACCTGTGGCTCCTTGAGCCATGATCTGGGCTTTGATGAACAAAACAATATTACACTGAATCAAGTACAAGAGAAATGGTGCGATCAAGAGATGCAGTAATGTGAGCTGTATGAGGCCATGGGCATAACACGGCATCCAGTGTTGTAATAATTTTAAGTAGAAACAGAGTTCTAAAATAGTAATAAACATATCTAGTATAGTAAATACGTAAGTCCATGACATAGTTATTTAATGTTGCCATTAATTATTATGTATGCTACATAATTTTGATATTATGCTTCTATGTAGCTGGCAGTGCAGTAGGCTTGTTTAAACCAGTACCAACCACCGACATTGAAGTAGCATTCTGCACATTAAAAAGGTTACAATGTCACTTAGGAAACTCACAGCTCCATTGTATTTCTATGGTGCCTATACAGCCTACATTTGAGCAAAACATTATCATGTAATGAATAGCTAAACGTGATTTAAGTTAACAAAGATAAAAGATACAGATGAATTTAATTATAAACATACTGTAATCCAAACCATTTGTGTGTGTCCACATAAGGCCACATGCATAAAGTGGCACACACATCTGGAGTTTGTTTGCAGTGACCGGAGGCCCTGGCGTGCCCATTCTCTCTATCTGCCTCTTTCTCTCTGTCTCTGCTTGCAGAGAAATAAATAAATTTTTTTTTACAAAAGTAGCTAGCTAATAATAAAAATTAGAACTATATGTTATAGAATGCTTAGGTTTATTCTTTGCTTAATCAAGATGTAATTCTAACAATAATACACACTTTGAGTGAGGAAGCAAGTAATGCTTGCAGAGTATTCTCTTTGCTGCTTTATGTATTCAAAACATAATTTCTCAGGAGGGAAAACTCAGATCAGCAGCGCTGTTTATGTGAGGCATGCTTCAACAGCAGGTAGGGATCCAATCAAAACATCCATGGTCATGCTCTGATGCTTTTATGATCATTACACAATGAACATACATGTGTATTTCCCAGAATGGTTTACATAAGTGTTATTGACTTCCTCCTTATATTTATGATGTCAAGGAAGAACAAGTTATAAGATAACATGAGGAGCTAATGTGATATAAAATCTAGATGGATTCATTCCAAATTGTTCATGGTTGATGGATCTGAGAAATGAGGTTTATGTTTTCTATAATATTTAGATAGTATAAAAGTCACATGATTTTTAGTACCATGCTTTCCATCCTCCCCCCTTCCACGGAGAGCCCTCCAAAGTGGGATAGCTGGTGTGCTCCATGGAGTTGTACTTGTTTTAATTTGCAGTTCCTTTATGATTAAGAATATAGAATATTTTCTTAAATATTAACCATTTGTATTTCTTCCTTTGTGAATGCCCTGTTTCATTTCACTGACATATTTTTTGAGTGGTTTGTTTGTTTGATTTTTTTATTACTTGATTTTTTGAGTTCTTTATAGGTTTTAGATATTAGGTGTCTGTCAGTGGTGTAGTTGGTGAAGATTTTCTCCCATTCTGATAGAGGTCTATAGGCTTAGTGTATGGTATGTTCATCTGTACAAAAGCTTTTTAGCTTGCTGAGATTGCACTGATTGAATGATTGTTGAATTTCCAGGGCTGTTGAAGTAAGGATCAGGAAAATTTACCCCACTCCTATATTGTGGAGAGTTCCTCTTGTATTTTCTTCCAGGCATAGGTTGAGATTTTAATCCATTTTGAGTTGGCCTTTGTGCATGGCAAAAGGAGTGGGTCTAGTTTCATGTTTATTACATGTAGCTATTCAGTTTGTCCAGCACCACTTATTGCAGATGCTGTCTTTTCTACAGTGTACATTGTTGGTACCTTTGTCGAAGATCAAGTATCTGTAGTTACTTGAACTAAGGGTTGGGTCTTCTATTCTGTTCCATTGCCATTTTTAAATGAAAGATTTTTTTTAAATTTTAATATATATTTATTGACCATAATGAGTTACATTATTTAGTGGGCAAACAATGAGTTGTTATCCCCAATTCCCCAATGCCCCCCTCCCCATCCCCAATCAGCTGGATATCCTCTTCCATGGGTTGTCTGGATCAGTCCTTGTGGCAGGGGACCATGGATAGCCTAGTGTAAATGAAAGATTTTAAGAGGACATTTTTATATCACTTATGAACATATATTCTTATAACCATTTGTACAACCAACACAAAATCCTAAAACTTAAACTAGTTCATATTCTGTAAACCAATTTCTAAAGTTTTTTTCCAATTAAGGAGAAATAAGATACAGAATCAAATCTATATCAAAGATGAACATTCTAACTAAAACAGTGAAAAGTATTGAACACAAGTAGTCAATAGGAATTGTTATTCTTGGGCCTCAAGTTTCTGTTCAACAGTCTTTATATCATATATATTTTCTAAGACTTTTATTCATACTTATTAGAAATGATAGTGAAAGGTTAATACATTCCATCTATGAAGAAGAAGTAGAATGATTTTAATGTATAAAGATGGCCTAGCTTACAGGATGTCAGTGGTGATATATTGTAGAAAGGATAAATCCAAAGGCAACTCTGCTTGTTCTTTCTCCAGCAGACATCCCGGGCTTTTTCTATAGGTATTGATTCCTGAAGAAAGTGATTATGAGTTTTACTTTTCTAGAGTATTCCCAATAGATCCAAGAAGGAAATAGAATCAATAAGTATCTGTTATTCTTTCTTCTTTCAAAAAAAGCATCCAGGGAAAGCCAGATTTAGGAAGAGGTAATTACATGAGAGAAGTAACATGAAAAAAATATATAAGTGATTAGAAACTAAGCCCAGGATCCTTAATGTAAATGGAAAGAGAGCTCAACATTGTAAGAGATGAAACAGATTTTGTCTTAGAGAGATGAGAACAATGTGAGTTTCAGAGGAACTGCAGACATTGCAATGAAAATATGAAAGAATAGAGAAGTAAGATACACACACATACATATATGTATAATGTGATGTCCAGCAAAATAGTTTTTCTTTTCTATTCTAGTTTTATTCTTTCTGTTTATTTCATCAAAGTTATTTTCTACAATTTTTGTAGGAATATCCATAGCACTTTCATGCAAATTTTTTTGTTAGTATTTGTTTATTTACTTAACAAAAGAGAAGATTTATTCCAGAGGAAAAAACTTTGGGGAAAAAAAACATGATTAAGAGCTCTTTCAGAAATCTAAAGTAATAAATAAATCATTCAACAATAATAAAGCTGTGAATATCAGTGTGTGGGGGGAGGGGAACAGACCTCACAAATAGAAGCTAAAGCAAGCCTCATGATAGGCAAATATGACAGTTAACTATTTCCCAGTGCTAAGTCACTGGTGGAGTCATCAATTAAGAGTAAGTTGGATATAACAAAATGAATTGCTGTGCAATCGTTATGATCAATTTTATAATGAAGTCTGATATTATTCAATACAGAGCAGTGTTATGAATGACAAACTCATTGTGTGTGTGTGTGTGTGTGTGTGTGTGTGTGTATGTTTACATCACATATGCCCACATATGTGTCCTGAGGTACCCCATGAGTTCACCTGCCAAGGCTGGATCTAGAAGTCAGGTGTCCAGCCCGTCAGTCCTCTGCTAGTTCTCCTGTGATTCTCAGGTCTCTGGCGTTACAGGTGTAAGTGGCCCTGACCAGCTAATTAAATGGGTTCTGGAGACCCAGGTCCTCATACTTGTGTCAGAAACACTCTAACCACTGAGCAATCTCTACAGTTCATAAACTTATTTGTTTTCGAAGTATATTATTGAAATTATCTTCAACAAAATTTTCACTTTAAAAGCATATCATTCATTCAACTCATGCACTTGGGATAACTGTTCTGTATTCTGTGAAATAGAGTAAAAGTAAGCATTAGCCCTTCTCATGGGATATTAGGCAGAACCTTAGGACCTTCAATTATCTTTTGGAGAAGAGAAGAACTTTTAAAAAATAAATATGTAATAATTAGGCCAGGTTTCTCTATATCCAAATATGATATTTTACAAAGCTCTACTAGAATGTATAAAAATATCATGATGAATTCATTATTCCAGGAAAGGATGACATGGCTATTTAAAAATTATTAACACACAAAGAATGAAGTTTCTTTATGCTACTTGCTAAAAAATTTTTTTTGGGTAGAGTCTCACTCTAGTCGAGGCTGACCTGGAATTCACTCTGTAGTCTCAGGGTGGCCTTGAACTCAAGGCGATCCTCCTACCTCCGCCTCCCGAGTACTGGGATTAACGTATGCACCACTAGGTCGGGCTAACAAATGATTTTTGCTCTCCTCTGCTCCCTCTCCCGCTCTCCCCTTACACCTTCCCCCAACATACTAGCCAAGTGCTGTACCACTCAGCCACATCCCTGACAAGATTATAAGAAAAAAATGTCTAGAGAGGGTTAACAGACAGTGGAATGAACGCAGTAGATCGGGTAAAAATTCTGGCTTGAGGAGACGTACAAATGCCTGGAGAATATAGATGAGACTAGCCAAAGCTTACACTGCATGGGGTCATTCAGCCAACACAGGATTTTGAAAATAGAGACTTTTCCTTTTCCTAAATTTGTCATTTAAGGATAGAAGATTTTATGAGCAGTGATGCAAGTGTTATCTATTGAGATAAAATATTATCCATCAGAAAAAAGTGCTGGCTCAAACTAATTGGCCTTTGTTGTGGACTGACTATGAAATGTCCTCATAGGCTTAAATAGTTGGCTGTCAGGTCCCTAGCTGTTGGTACTATATTGGAAAGTTCTGAAAACTTGGGAAGTAAGACCTAGTTCATGGAAGTAGGCCACTGGGGATGTGTATTTAAAGAGAATCCCTAGTTCAGCCCCAATCTCTTTCTCTCCTCCTAATCTACAGGTGAAGAAACTCCTAATTTCCATGATATTCAGACCAAGTTCAAGGTGCCATGCAATTATGGACTAAGCCCTTAGAAACTTTCTTCCCTTAACTTTAAATTATTCTCTAGAGTATTTCTATAACAAAAAGAAAAATAACTAATAAAGCCATACATAAATTCTTTAATTAAGCTTGAGCCATTAGTCCAAGTTTGGAATCCTTAATTCTAATTGAATCAATAATCTTAAAATTTATAATCATATGAGAGCTAGAACCATCAGCATCTGCACAGCTTAGAAAAATTATACTTTTTGGTGTTCTTCACTAATGCTAATTTTAGAGGGTTTGTTTGATTTTTGGGCAATAAAATTGCATAATTAAAAAGACAAAACCCTATGTCCAGTGCCACTGAATAGGAAAGAAGAAATAAGTTAAACAGCAAAAAAAGAGACAAAAATGTTCATCAAATACAAATTCTTCCCATTTCTAATCAGAAAATCTAATGACAATACAGATGGCCACTAATGCTCAGAAACCCATTGTATTATTTTGTTTTCTGCTTTTTTCAGATACCTTCAATGTTGTCAAGTCTCAAAGGCACAATTTTAATAAAAGATGATAACTAAGCCAATCTCAAATATTTCTCAGAGTAATGCTATTTTTATAAACCTATACTATCCCAGGAATGTTTTCTCAGGAAACTATAACGTGTGATATATATATATATATATATATATATATATATATATATATATATATATATATATATATATATATAATGTTCACCAAAGCTAAATTACTCCAGCAAAGTCCTTATCCAGTAATTCATATAGAAAGGTCCACCTTAAACCACACTTCCAAACCTCATAAACAATCCAATCTTACCTGTCACCCTCTAAAGTGTCACTAAGATTCTATCAAAATAATGTTTCCTCTTATCGTTTAGAATGCAATAAGGCCAGCTTTGTCTTGTCAACACACTTTGGTTTAGTGACATTTTCAAGAATCATGCATTCTGTAAATTCTCAAGAACTGATGGGAAAATTAGAAAATCTCAAAGTAGGAAATAATAATGCAAAAATTTTTTAAAAAGGGGATTAGTTAGATAAAGGATGCACATTTTATTATTTTCACATTAAAATAATTCAATGACTAATTCAATAGGGAAGACAAAAACATGAAACTGTATTGCACTATGAACACTGTCAATTAGGTTATAAAATGAAGTGATCTCAACTCCAACCTAGATTTCTTCTTTATACTTAGAAAACTTTGCAAAAAAATATTTTTATTTACTTATTTGTCAGGAGAGAGAGAGAGAGAGAGAGAGAGAGAGAGAGAGAGAGAGAGAGAGAGAGAGAGAGAGAGAGAGAGAGAGAGAGAAACAGACACAGAGAGAGAATGCCAGGGCCTCTTGCTAGTGCAAACTCCAGATGCATGTGCCACTCTGAGCATCTGGCTTTCTGTGGGTATTGGGGAATCAAACTCATGCTATTGGGCTTTGCAAGCAAAGCCTTTAACTGCTGGGCCATCTCTACAGCCCCTAGTTAGAAAACTTTCCCAGTCACTCTTACTCAGGCACTGTGAATGGCCAAGGGAGCCTTTCCTATTCTTACTCTATTAAAAAAGGGTTAAGAATTTAATGTGGCTCCATCCCCGGGATCTCACAGGGAGCAGGGTGAAAGACATATCTGTAAGAAGTGAGTTCTGTTCCCAGAAGGGCCTGGAGCATTTCTGAAAACACTTGTTATCCCCTTGCCACGTGAATTCATTTGTAAGAGCCCCAGGTAGCTATCCACACAGCTTCCCCGATGTAACTAAATTGCACTTGGAGGGAGCACTTATTGTTGTCCATTTAGTAACCTAGACCTAGTCTTCACCCTCATTTAGAAGAAGCAATGGTACTCCAGGGCAATGCTGCCTCTTCCAAATATACCTTGTTGACAAGTACAACAAAGCCCGTTAGTTTTTCCCACATTGTCTTTGCCACAGTCAAAGATCCTGTCTTCAGTTCATTGGCCACTGTGTGTTTGGCAGGGTTTAATTGTTATTGCTGGAGAGAGCAACTTTAGAGGCTTGTCATTTATCCGTTAAGTAGATATTGAGGGATTATTATTTGAAACACTGCCTTTTGGCAGTAAATAAACTGATGAGTAAGTCAAATAGTTCCCACCCTCACAGAGCCCAGTCCAATAGAGAAAATGAATATTAGTTGAGGAATTGCATACAGAAGCATACACTTAGGCACTAGATAATAATGATACCCACAGAGCTCTTCAGAATTATGATTGTACACATCGCAATCAGTAAGCTTGAGAGACTGTGCTCTGAATGTGATTAAGACCCTAAAGGAACAGGTGAAACTCATTACAAAGTGGGGCAGAAGATTGCTCCTCACACATGAACAACACTGGTGAAGGCGAAGAAACGAGAATGACCACATTCAAGGGGTATCATAAGGCCAACCTGGATCAAGATCCTACAAGGTCTTGGAACTAGCAATTGCTTTCAACAGTTTCCTAGAGCAGAGAGACAAAGACGCAGGCCTCACCATAGACAGTGGCTCTTAAAAAATTGGGAAAAGTGAGAGATTGATGAATTTCATGGGTGGCAGGGCTGTGTATCCACTCGTGTATAGCACTCACCAATACATAGATCAGTGCGGTCAGCTCTATCTAGAATTCCAAGTCATATCTCTTCACTATCTCTTGCCTATGTTTTGCAATGGCTTCTTCTTCATTTCCCTGCTGCTACTTTTATCCACTTATAATCTACCACATGCACACAAATCCAAATGATCTTCCATAGACAAAATCACATGGTATTATTTTCCATGTTCTGGATTCCTGGAATCCCATGTATTGTAGGCACAATTCTAAAATCTTCCTCCATATTCAAACTTTTGAATAGATGCCTTGTATAAACTCTGCCCTTGAGTCTAAGACCTTGGATTATTATGGCATTTTCATATAATTAAAGTCCCAAATCAATTACCTTTGAATTAATCAGAAGAGACAAGATTTTGACTTGACCTACTCAGACAAGGTCATTACAGAAGACAGAGACACCTGAAACAAGAAAATCGCTCTGCTGGCTGAGTTGTTATGGGTTATCATGAGAGTTGCTTCCAAGGGTGGAAAGTCTCTGTCTTCTAAGCTTGTAGGAGGAAAGGGAGCTAAGTCATATATTTCAAAGGATGGTGTTCAGTAAACAACTTGAAGGAGGAAAGCTTCCAAATAGGATATAGCCAGGTGATATCAGATTTCAGCCTTGTGAGATTCAGAGCAGTAAATGTAGCTAATTATGTAGGACTTCTGACTCACGGATATTGTAAGATGAATATATATATATATATATATATATATATATATATATATATATATATATATATATATATAAATCAACGTAGTCTTGTTCTGTATTATTAGATAGCCTCAAACTCACAATGTAATCCAGCCTGGCTTTAAACTCATAATTCTGCCTCAGTGTCCTTTGCCCTGTTTATATCTTTATCCTTAACACTTTGAGTAGCACATGGGATATACTGAGTGTTTCACAAATATGTACTGATTAAATTCCTGCCTAATCTTATATGTAGGTACCCAAGGCGGCTGGCCACTCAGCATGCACATGAACTTGGGGAAAGTGAACTGTCATGTTCAGTCCAAGGCATCAAAGAGAGTAAGCACTATGGTCTGCTGGACTATATGGAAAGGCCAGATGTTAGGACCCTGGTACTGGCCATTGACAGTGAACTTGGATGCATGGGAGTGATGCCAGCTTCCCCAGAGACTGAAGATGAGAACATATCTGAGTGACATCTCTCCAAACAAAGCAGGACATATGACCAGTGAATGATGTTGGGCTTCTCATTGACCATGAAATGTGGGTTCTTACAACTGGACTGGATTTAGAGAAAGAGTCAAAGATTGCATTCCTTGCATCTGGCTCTCATCGGGAAATGCAGACCCTGTCCAAGGCATAGGAGTTTTTGAACCTAATGTTTGATTTTCACTCTAAAAAAGAATCCTCAGTAGTGTAAAGGAAACAATGATGAGAAGACAGTCGTTAAGTAGATGACTGCATTGCTCTTTCCTGCATTCACAATTATGATAAATGTTAACATGGAGATGGCGAGGAGCAGTGAGTGGGATGGGCCCAGAGCTAAGCCCAGAGGTCAGGTGGCTTGTGTTTACATCAGGGTGCCCATACACCACAACATGTGGCTCCCTGATGCTCTCAAGTTCGTAGCACTTTATGTCCACCTCCATACCAAGCACAATGCCAACTCTTCTCTATACCTTAGTTTACCTTTGCATGAAATAAATGCATGATGGTATTTGCTACAAAATTTCCAAAGAAGATTAAATCGGATAACATGAAATCACTAGCACACTGGCTAATGGTTACTAGTGGGAGCGTTTGGCTAACTGATTGGACTCACTCAGCCAAATAATTGTAGCTCCATAATTCTCCTTTGAATGCCTAAGGGTGAAAACCAGCTATTTCTCATTGCTTCCTTCAGAAGTTGTGCAATGTCTCCTCTTTGCTGTAATCTTGCTCTATTCTTATCAGTACTCTGGGCCATCAAGGTGACACATGCAAGCTGTTGATAATTATATTTTGATGTACAAATATATACACACTGCATGTTAAGTAGGCATTCCCTGAGAAATACCAGGTCTCAGAAGATAGTTCCATCTGTATTTGACAAAATCCAGTATGACATGCTACAAGACTCAGCCTTTACTTTCTAGCCTGTTGATATGACTTTGCTTATAGCAAGGGTTTTGATATCAAATAGGCAGAGAAACACTTTTTATTTTCCATGAATTTGGGGGAGCTAAAATATAAGATGCAATTTCCAAGCTTCTCTACTTCAGAAATGAACCGGAAATGGAGAACTGCTCATTCCAAGCATATATTTTTGTTTCTGTGCAGTAAATTAACTTCTTGTATCAGTGTACCAAAGGATCAACACAATGGGAGGAATAGAACAGAGTGAGAATGTCTCCAAAGCTAAGACTATTCAATGATATTCCAAGAACTCACAATCATCTTAACACTTTGACGTGTCCCACATCTTAACAGGAGTGTGTCCTGTGTACTAAGAGACTAATTAGGTCTCAGCCCAGCCTTGTACAATGCGGACCAGAGGACCTAAGGAAGGGGCTCCAAACTGCCTTGAGGAGGTGACATGCATTTAATTTACCCTAGTTTCCATTGAGGGAACAGGTGTGCTCTGTGAGGTCAGCACTCACCTAGGAGATTTAGAGGTGATATTCATTGTTCTTAAAGCGTGGAAATTTCAAAAGAGGAAGGATCATTTGCCAGTGGACATCACTAAACCAGAATTTCTCGGCAAGGACAACAGTTCAAGCATAGTTTTCTTTATAGCTGCTTGATGGAAGTGTAGTACTTGGATCTGCCACCAATTTCAATTATACTGAATAAACCATCACACTGACTGAGCATTTATTGAATGATGAAAATGCTACATCAATACAAGTAATTTCATACGTGAAGGACTGTGAAATGCAGTCAGTACTTTTAAGCTTTGATTGGAAGTTCAAAATGTTACTGAAAATATGCCATTGATGCATATGCTTTCTGAGATTTTAATTTATGTCTCTGGGTCACTTATAAACAACTGGAGGCTGGGGTGCCCCAAATCAAGGTGCCTGATGACTCTGGATCTCTTTGGTGGCACCTCCCGGTTATGTTCTCTCAGGATAAAAGAGGCAAAGCTGAGATCTTCAAGAATGAGGCAGGAACTAGAGATTTCAAAGGTCCTCTTTAGTGACCCGTCTCTGCTCTCCAGGCCCTGCTGTACAAAGTTTCCAGACTCTTCCAAAATAGCACCATCAGGTGAGAATCAATCATTCACAACACAAGCCTAGGGGAGACATTTCACGTTCAACAAATAATTTACTGCTGGCCCCAAAGGCTGGTGGTTATCACATGATACAGATTACATTTAGTCCAACTTCAAGAACCCCCAAATTATTAATAGCTCTAACCTTTTTTAAAAGTCCAAAGTTCTGTATCCTCACATCACTGTAAAATAAAAAAGAAAGCATCATACATGTAATACAAATAGCATGGAGTAAGCATTCTCATTCCAAAAGGGAAGGATGGAGCCATTCAAAGGGTGTATGAGACCAAAGGAAGACCAAAAACAAGTCTCACATCTTGGATCCAAAGGGCAGGACTAGCTTCTGCCACACCTGACAACAAGACCTAGTCAACTTACCTCATTTACTGCTTTCTCATATCACCAGGAGGGATAAAATTCAGCATCTGATTTTTCTTTCTTACTCTGGCAGAAGGGGAAAGGGTACAAACATTTAGACCTTAGCAAATCATCTTGAAAATCACAGCATTGTTGAAAGAAATCATGAGCAAAAAAAAAAAAAAATCAGTTTGGGAGGCATAGAAGAATGTGATCTTTCAGAAATGTGTGGCCTTGTGAAGTACAAGAATATAAATGCAAATATGCAATATGAATATTTTTCTGAAATGAGATCAACTTGTTTTGTGCTCAGTTAAATGTTCTTTGCTTATATGTTTATCTTAAGTGTAATTTTTTCTCTCCTTTTACAGTTTCAGCAGGTCAAATTTCAATTGCTAAAACTTTTTCAACTTGCGGGAAATCTTTGCATAGATTTCCAGGTGCGAAAAACTAAAGTCAAATACAAGAGAGAAGTTTTTGCCGTCAGAGCCTGGGCTGCGGGCACCGAGGCGCGTGGGTGGCTCTTACAGCCTCATGACAAGATCATTTCCCTGCCAGCCAAGCTGACATAGCAGAAACAAACACGACTCTTTCTGACTGGTAATTTCTCTTCTTTGTTTGATTCCTTGTCTGCGTCTCCCTTGCACTGGAGGCTTTTGAATCCAATGAAGAATGACAAGAGAAAGAAGTGCATTTCAGGATCTCGAGTTTGATTTCTCTATCCTATTGATTTGTGGTGCCATGCAGATTTGATATTGGCTGTAATTAAATTTCAATCGATAGTCACTTCAAGTCTCTAGGCCTGTGTTTCCAGAGATGAGCTACTTTGGAAGGCTTTCTGAACATCTCGTGATTTGATTTATAACTTTAGTGAAATAAGAATGTGAAAAGCCAGAACTAGAGAGTTAGTTCTGGCTTTTCAAGGGAGAAATATATATATTTTTAATTGCTTGCTTTTGCTGCATGTGTATGTGTGTTGCACATAAGTGTGCATGTGAGTGGAGACCAGAGGTCAGCCTCAATCAGCCTCCACCTTATTGGTCGAGACAGGTCTCACTGAACCTAGAGCTTACCAGTTTGTGTGTATCTCTACCCAGTAAGCCCCTGCCTGTCTCTGCCTCCCCAGCATTGTGATTACAGCCCATATCACCATGCTTGGCATTTTTCTCTGGGTGCTAAGGAATCAAAACTCAGGTCTTTATGCTTATGTGGTAATTGCTTTACCCATTGAAACATCTCCTTAACACCATTAAATAATGATCTTATTTTATTTTATTTTTAGAGTACTTGTAATCTCAAGGTACAGGAAGTTGGATTTAAGACAAGGTTAAGAGAATTTGGAACCCATCACCACCACATTTTTTTCTATTAATCCAAGTCATTAACATTTTTTGTATTTCCATTTTTTTAACCTGTGAAACAGACATAATGGTGCCTATGTTCTATAATTACTCAAATATGTAGACTTAGCCCATCTAAGGCATTAAAACTATGTCTGGTTGTTGCATTTTAATGTTTGATTATCCTGATAGGTACTTTAGAATGAGAGTAAAGTATAACATTATTGATATGTTCACCAAAAAAAATCTGAAGGCAATTACTCCTTCTCTAAAACACTTTTATTAGCACTTTATCTTACGTAAATTGTGAGCTGGGTTGTAGAACACAGGCCCGAGTTGTCTTCTGTTTGGATACTGAGCCATCAGCTTACATTTCAAATCATTGTCTGCATTTCTATAAGTCTCTCACCCAGTGCTTTGCCAGCTGTGAGTAGGAGTCAGAGAAAAATCACTATCAGCTAGCGATGGTACTAAGGGAGGACTTTGCTAGAAAAAAAAAAAAAAGTTGGGAGCTTGTGGTTCCGGGCTTGAATTTTAAGTGGCCCTCACTATGGAAGCACACGGATGGAGGCATTCAAGATAAAGTTCCTTGATCTGATGGGAAATGTTTATTATCAACAATCCATTTGAAAATAAGAAGTGGCACCCACCATTCTAGAGCCCCAAGATGTCCAGTGCCATTGGTCTCATCAACCAATTGAAAATTATTTCTGATTTGTGTCAGCTTTTAGTGAAAGCCTCCCAAGGAATACTTAAATCAGTAGTACACTGACCATTCCCCTACTTAGGGATCTCACAGCTGGAGCTCTCGTGTCCAAATGTGTCACAGACATGCACATGCTCACATGTTCTAGACTGAAAGGTAGAGACAGATCACAGTGCAATCAGGCTGAGGAGTTTAATACTCTGCTCCCAGCAATGAACAGACCACCCAGGCAGAAATCAATGATGAAACAGACACATAGACCCACGGAAAAGAATAGACAGTCTAGAACATGCATTTGAGAAAAGACAATATTCAATAAATGCTGCTGGAAAAAATTGGATATTGACATTCAGAAGAAAGAAAGTAGAGCCCTTTCTCTAATCAGTTAACAAAAATCAACATGAGTTAAGTTAAAGGCTAAATTTTAAGACTTGAAGCTTCTCAAACACAATTGCAGTAAATAGCCACAGGGCAAAAAGTTGTTTGTTTTTTTAAACAAGTCCACCGAAAAAATCATAGGAAACAAATGCAAAAATTAATGAATAATATTATGCCAAACTAGAAAGCTTTGGCACAGCATAAGAAACAACAGAATGAAGAGATAGCTTACAGTATGGGAAAAATATTTTCCATTATATAACTGACAGGGGTTTGATAGCCAGAGTATGTAAAGCACTCTAAAATCTTAACAGCTGAATAATAATAATAGCAATGCTACTAACTTTATTGAAAAGTAGGCAATAGACAAATAGACATATCTCAAAATAAGACATACAAATAGCAAACTGGTACATGAAAATAGTCAATATCACTAATTATAGGGAAATGCAAATCAAAATCACAATATCAGCTTACCTGAGTAAAAATAATTATTAGAAAAAAAGACTAAAAATAAAATGTGCTAATAAGAATGTGAAGAAAAAGGTCAGTAAAAACGTAAATAAGTATAGTCGTTATGTAAAATACTATGGAGTTTCCTCCGAAAAATAAAAATACAGACCCACTCCTGGATGTTCATCCAAAAGAAATGAAGTATGTGGCAGAGATATTTTCACTTCCATGTTTCCTGTAGCATTGTTCACAATAGCTAATAGATGGAAACCACCAAAACGTCTATCACCTTTCGAAGGATGACTAAATGTGGGGCATGCACAATGGGTTGCCATTCAGCCATGGAAGCCTGGGATCTGTCCACTTGTAACAACATGGACAGAAATGGAGATTGTTATGGTAAGCAAAATAAGTTAGGCACAGAAAGAAAAAGATGGCATGGTCTGAACTCATTCATATGTGAAATTGTAAAATGCTTCTCTCATGAAAGAAAGTTAAGAGAAAAATAGTGACAACCAGAGGTTTAGGAGAACTTGGGAAGGGGTGAAGAATGAGAAAATGTTGACTGGTGGGAACTAAGAGACAGTGAGACGGGAGCAAGAATTTCTGTGTGCGATTAGACATAATCATAGTGTACTGTACATTTCCAAAGCCAGCGCAAAAGATTTTGAAAGCGAAAGAAATGATAAATGTTTGAAGAAGTAGATATGTCTGACCTGGTTCAAAATTACAATTAACATTACACATGATTGAAACATCATATTGCTCTATTAACTTGTATACTTTTTTCTATGAGTCAGTTAAAAATAAATTTAACTTAAATTTAAAAAGGAAGCCAAAATAAACAAACAAAAAGCATAAAGCTTTTACAAATTGACTTCACAAGGAGATAACTCCAGTATAGTGACATTCCAGAAAGATGCAGGGCTTCTGTCTGTCGTTCGAATTATCAATATATAGAGTTCCAACCTATGAGTGTCATTGATCTCGGTTCCATAGATTCTCATACACATGTGCATGTTCTGGGAAAAGAGAAATCTCCCATCTGTGAACACCATTGATCTCTATGATATCAACTGTACACATTTAGGCCTTCTGACACCTGACCACTGCCTTCTTCTGGTCTCTTCTTGGCTTAAGACCTCTCCACCCTCCACTCCTTCCCCACCTCTGCTTTGGACATCCCTTTTAAATCTTCTTTAAACTTCCTCAAAATTCAAGTTTCTTTAAACTTTCTTGGCTGTATCCAATCAATAAATATTGGAGTTTCGAAGCCTTTTTACTTTTTTCCTCTCTGAGATTAAAGTGACTCTTGAACTTTAAGTACCATTTACTCACTAGTAACTGCTATTTATTCTTAAACTCTCCCAATGAGACAAAGGCTTAGATGCAGTTATTCATTTGGTCAATTATTCAGGCAGTGGCAGTTGAGGCATTGGGGAAGTGAGATGAGAAAGAGAAAAAAGCCAACAGGAAAAGAAATGCATTAGCAAGAAGACCACTTTTGTATACAACTAGTATTAGATCCCTCCTAGAGCCTCAGAGAAGCTTTGATACATGCAGCTCGAAGCTGTCGGCCCAGGAGAGGGTAACAGAAGACATTCATCTATGAGTTTCCATTCTCCATGATCGAAGGTGAACTCACAGGTGTAGTATACTTTGGATCTTAAATTTCCCCCAAAACTCATGTGTTAAATATTTGGTTCTTAAGGATGTGCTTTCAAGTCTGGAGTTCAAGGGTGGCCTTTAGCATCCTCATTCTTCTGGGGTGCACATATACAAGCTCCAATCAGTAAACAACAGATATATGGCTAAGGTTTAAGGGAGGCATTATCAGGTTAGACCCGTGAAAATCCAGTTGAACTTGCATAGGGGAAACTAATTTTGAAGCGTTGGCTGGAGTAAGTGGCAGGGATGACAGTTTGTAAAATGATGGATGAAAAGATATGATACAGTTCTCATGCATGTTTTTCTGGCCCTGATTTTACTGAGCCCATGACCTATATAACCAACTACCTTCTGGATGTCTCCAGTTAGATAGCTCCAAGCTGGCTTCACTTCCCAGGCTTAGGGTGAACTAAAGTGATATTCATTCTTTCCCCCAAACCCCTGCTCCCAAAATTCCTTGCCACTGAGAAATAGCATCTGGTTTTTCAGGTCAGTAATCCTAGTCAAAATTCTTTACATTGCCCTTTTATTCTCCATATGAAGGTCTGCACAGCTCAGCCTTTTGGAGATCCTGATCCAGTAAGATACCTTCTTTTCTTAACTTAGAATCTTGATTTTTTTTTTCAATTTATTCTTTTGTTGTTGTTTCTGAGGAAGAGCGTCAATCGAGCCCAGGCTCATCTGAAGCTCCATGCTTCCCTAGAACTCATGGATTTCCTATCCCAGCCTCCTGGGTGATGAGATTAAAGGTGCATCCTGCCGTACATGGCTTCAAATTCATTCTTCATTCTGAACTGGAAAGATCCATTTTAAAAACAACAAAATATAACATATAACTCCCTATTAAGTATCTTTACTGGCTTTCTGTTATTAGTAGCATTAAGTTCAATTCCTTATAAAGAGTTCATATGAAATGGATGAATTATATTCTGCTCGCCACTGGCTTTTTCTCACAATAGGCCAGCTGCTCAGAAATTTCCAGAATGTGTCAAATGACACCAGTTCCTTCCTTCCTCTGAAGGAAGCTTTGAACAAACTTGTACATCAAATGTATCATATGTGAGATGCTATCAGTCACCTTCACAAGACTGTAAGAAAGTACCAGACAGAATTAGCTTATAAAAAGATAATGTGTAGCATTGGGGATTTAACTCAGTGGAAGAGCATTTGTTTAACAGCTATAAGACCCTGGGTTCAGTCTTTTTGCGAGGTGGGGGAGGGTGAGCTTATTTTGCCTCATGACTCTGTGATTTCCAGTCAAAGATGGGATTAGACCATGAAGATGGGCCTCTGGAAGGACTCTGTGGTGGAACAAACTACTTATATTATGAGTAGTAAAAGAGAGAGAAAGAGAAGGAGGAGGAGGAATAGTCAAGAAGGAACCATAAGGACATGCTTTCAAAAATACAGACTTCCCACTGGGCCCCATCTACTAAACATCCACAGTGACTCCCAGCAGCATCACTTTGAGGAGAGTCTAACACAGGAATCTTTGAGGGACACTATCTATATTTAATCATAGAAAAAAATGTACTGCTGATTAACGGACGTCTTTTCAAATATACAGAGATGAGCTAGAAGGTTGAGGGCAGTAACAAAGGGCACGTGTGACCTGTGAACAGAAGGAGGGTTACTTCGGCGGATTGAAATGGGAGGGGGTAGGAATGAGCAAAAACATTGTATTTGAAAATGTCAGAATGAATGATACCTAAATATCTGTGCCAACTCAAAATTAAATAAATGGCTAGATAGATAAATAAAGGGGCAGAGACACGACAGGGAATGCCAGAAGAGGAAGAAAGGTCAGGTTTAGGCATAGGAAATCTGAAGTCTGATTGTAAATCCCAAGAGTATTATAGCATCTAACATATAGAAGGTTCTCATTAAATATTGAATGAATTAATGAAAAATAAATGAAAAGTAAGCTTTTTTCAAAGTCAGGTATTTCCACAGGTTCATAATTTATGATCACTTGATCTCAAGGTTTAAACCACACATTCTTCTCAGCCATGAGATTTTTCCTAGCTGTGCAGTGTTCGGCCTGACAAGTGTGAAACCAGCATCTGGAATGTACCTCTCGTTTGCAACACAGCAGCAAGTGAAAACTTAATGATTTCTAAGCACTCGAGGCCCTGCTTTAAATGCTGTTTAACTGATAAAAGTCATTTCTTAAGTAAATACTGAAGGTTTAGTTGCAAGACTGAGACAGCAAATCTAAAATAGACCTCACCCTTCTAGCTCATCTCTGTACATTGATCTGGATTATAGTTTTGTGTTATAGGTTGTATCCACATTTAGAAGAATGTTTTCACAGCCACTTAACAACTTGAATAATGTGTGTGTGTGTGTGTGTGTGTGTGTGTGTGTGTGTGTAATCCATTCCAATTCCTTACCTTGGCATGGAACAAGAGAATTTTGGGGAAAAGTTTTCTACTCAAATAAGCTTACTTATAATATATACTTGTAGTTATAATATCAATAAGTTATTTATTAAAAATTTACAAGAAGCAGATTAAAATCAGCATGTGGAAACATCTGGGACTCTTCTAAAATAGGTAAGTAATTGATATCACATCATTACTGTTGCCTTAAAAACTCCTAAGAAGACAACCTAAAATAATTTGATACTGATGTCTAACTAAAGGAAGAAAAATATAAGAAAGGAAAAATAGATTTATAAATATAACCAAGAATTTGATAGAAAGAATATTTAAAATGACTAAGGAACTAATCAAATATTCAGAAATAGTTTAGTTCATTTGTCTAGTTCTGGGGGAAAACGAGAATCTGTAGCTCTGATTGAAGTTTTATTCAAAATAAACACCAGGAATATAAGTAGTTAAATATGAAAAGCAAAGCATTAGCACAAAGACAATGGTTCCTTAGGTTTCGTTTTACTTCTGAGAAGGAATAAGTTCGAGTATTCTATTTCATAGCAGGTTACAATCATGTAGAGCTTATTTTATTTAAAAAAAGAAAAGTCATAAAACAAGAGGAAAAGTCACAAATTGGTCTATATAAAGAATTATAACATTTTATATTGCAGAAGAAAAATCACACAGTCAAAAGAAAATGGTGATTATGGAACATATTTGTGAAACAAACTATATGAAATGTCATATTAAGATACACAAAACGTCTCACAAGAGAAAAATGAGCACTTTAAGCAAATTTCCTAGGGAAAAAACTGAAATAGCAAGAAGTTAATCATATAAGATGTTAATATTTACTAAGTGAATATGCACATTTAAATAATTATGGGATGTCATTTTTTATTATTCTGGAAACATCACTTTATAATACCTAGACTTTGTTGAAAGGAGCCATTACTTCCAACTTGTATTGAAAGTCCATTTGAAAATACTGTGTAGAGCTCTTACTTTCCACTCAGAGAAATTGACCTCACAGTTTTACTCTCCCAGGTTTACAAAGATCCAAGCATGTAGATGGGTAGGCAGGGTGGGCACGCACTCAAATGCTCTTCAATAGGA
>PVHP010022900.1:0-27871 GCA_004024765.1 Zapus hudsonius
CACCACAGATTGGTTGAATGTAGCATGAAATATTTAGGTAGTGGTCACACTGAGAGCAAGTATGGTGACATCCAGTATTGAAATACAGCAAAGTGGAACTCTAAAATTATTCATCCCTCTGGCCTCAGCAGCATCTAGAGTGGTGGGCATCAAATCACTATTTCTAATCTTTAAAAAGTAGGAACTAAGTATTCTTCATTTAGAAAGTGACAATATTGTTCAGTAGTTAAAATGAATGGGCTACACTACTGTGTTAGCAGTATCCATCTCAGAGATACATGGCTGAATGATGTCATATACAGTGGCTGGTTACTGTTATATAAAGCTAAACAGAGCTGTGGTATTTGTTGCTAAAAGTATAATTAGGGAATGAGGCTGCTTCTGAGTACAAGGAGAATGGAAGAGAAAAGGGGGACTTGGGCTGTTAATTGCACTATTGAGCTTCCTATTTAAAAAACAAAATCTGTTTCTGTAGCAAACATGGCAAAGTGAATTTATTTACTTATTGACAGTAGTTAAATGGCATTTTCTATCTTTTGGGTTTGACCTTTTTTTTTTCCTGTCATTAAAAGTTAAATTGTCTATAAATCGCCGGGCGTGGTGGCGTACGCCTTTAATCCCAGCACTCAGGAGGCAGAGGTAGGAGGATTGCTGTGAGTTCAAGGCCACCCTGAGACTACATAGTGAATTCCAGGTCAGCCTGGACCAGAGCGAGACCCTACCTTGAAAAACCAAAAAAAAAAAAAAATTGTCTGTAAATCAACATCCCATTTCACATGGTACACCTAATATTAGAGTTCTAAAAGTAAAATTTTTAGTATTGAGGTTCTGGATTATAAGGCTTGGCTGGTTCCATCCAGATTGTGATGGCCCAGGTTCCAGAAAGCAGTCCGAGGCTCTGCGCTCCAGAAATGGAGGACATTGGCCTCACAAGGCCACACCATTCAGGAGTCCCAGTCGTTACTAAGAAGAGGAAACGGGTCGTTTGGGAGAGTCAAGAGGATTCACAGGACCTTGCACTTAGTGTGCCCTGGCAGGAGGTCTTGGGGAAGCCTCCCTCCCTCGGAACCACCCAGGTGAGAAGCAGAGAGACCGGCCATGGGGAAGGAGGCTTTGATGTTGTCTTTTTACAAGGGGTCTGCTACAACAGTGCAGGGACCCTGAGGCAAATCCTGGCCCCTGTGGAAGTTGGTTGTAAAAATGTGCAGATGTCGTCACAGAGCAGTTTTAGAGGCAGGGTGTGGAAGAGGGGCATCAATGTTCAGCATGTGCCAGCAGTTGTGCTGTATCTGTCTTAGGAAGAGTGGCTGATCTGGCTCCAGTTCCACAAAAAGAAGTGGCAGCTGCAAGCCCGGCAGCGGCTAGCCCGCAGGAAGAAGCAGTGTCTGGAGTCTGCAAAGGGTGTACCAAGGGCCATTCAAGAGGGACCCACCACAGGACTGGGGAGCTTTTTGCGCCGAACTGCCCGCAGCATTCTGGACCTTCCATGGCAGATCATACAGGTATGGACCTTGATCCAGGAGTGACAGGAGGCTGAGAATTGCAGCACTGTTCATGGGCATAGGGAGGGAGTATCCAGCTATACAGTTTGGGATGGAGTATAAGGTAGGGGAGGGAGGTTAGGGGTTACCTAGAAAGTGGCCTGTTCACAGGTGTCAGTGTGTTGTGTGATGTCCTGTGTATTCTGCATTTCTTCTCAGATCAGTGAAACCAGCCAGGCTGGTCTGTTCCGTCTGTGGGCCATTATTGGCAGTGATTTGCATTGTATCAAGCTGAGCATCCCTCGAGTATTCTACGTGAACCAGCGGGTAGCCAAAGCAGAGGAGGGCCCTTCCTATCGCAAGGTAGGAAGGCTATTGGTGTTGCTTGTCACTGCAATCACTTAGCCTTTGAGGTATCACCACATGATGCAGGCCACATAAAGAATTGGTCAGGCTGGAGAGATGGCTCAGTGGTTAAAAGTGTTTGCTTACAAAGCCTAATGGCCTAGGTTTAATTCCCCAGTGCGCACATAAGAGCCAGATGCACAAAGTGCCACATGCATCTGGAATCCATTTGCAGTGCTGGGAGGCCCTGATGTGCCCAAACACTCTCTCTCTCTCTCTCTCTCTCTCTCTCTCTCTCTCTCTCTCTCTCTCTCTCTCTCTCTCTCTCTCTCTAAATTTTGCTAGACCCTGCCCAACCTTCCCCCACTCACCCCAGATCTCATGTCACTGCTCCATGAATTTTGAGGCAAGGTCACATTCTAGCCCAGGTTTACCTGGAACTGACTTTAGCTCAGGTTAGCTTCAAACTCATGGCAATTTTCCTGCCCCAGCTTTCCAAGTGCTGGAATTAGAGGCATGAGCCACTGCACTTGGCAAGAAAACTAACTCAGATGATATAGTGGGGGCTTTTTGTTGGTTTGTTTGGTTTGGGGTTTTTTTTTTTGTTTTGTTTTTTGTTTGTTTGTTTTTTTGTTTTGTTTTATTTTTCAAGATAGGGTCTCACTCTAGTCCAGGATGACCTGGAATTCACTATGTAGTCTCAGGTGATCCTCCTACCATGCCCAGCTTGTAGTGGGTTTTGTTTTGTTTTTGACACAGTGTCTCATTATGTAACCCAAACTGAACTCTTAATCGTTCTGTTAGCCTCCCTGCTGAGAACTTTTGTCTTTCTATTCACTTCAGATGGCTGTTCACCACATGGTAGAGCACAGCTACAACTGCCATGAAGTTTTTGCTAACCATGATGTCTAGATCATCCCATAGTTAGGAACTTCTGGCTTTCTTCTCCCTTGAGAATTAATCATTTTTCCCTGGTTGGTGTGGCAAGAAATAACAGACATTTTTGCATCTGATATTGTGAGACTTCGGGCATTAAAAAGATCATTTAGAGAATGTTAAAACACCAATCCAATTATTTGTTTTGTTTATTTATGAGAGAGATGGGTAGATACAATGGGCACACCAGGACCTCTAGCCACTGCAAATGAACTTCAGGTGTATGTGACACCTTGTGCATCTGCCGTTACATGGGTACTGGTGAATTGAACCTGGGTCCTTAGGCTTTACAGGCAAGCACCCTAACCACTGAGAAATCTCTCCCAGTTACTAATTTTAGATCCCAAGTACTGTCTTTTCTTCTCTGAGCTTCCAGCTCTCAAAATCTTTGCAAGTTCCTTTGAGCCTGACCGTGTGTGTGTGTGTGTGTGTGTGTGTGTGTGTGTGTGTGTGTGTGTGTGAGTGTGTGAGTGAGTAAGTCTGGAACTTGTATTGGTTTGTGAACAGATTAGTCTAGCTCTCCTTTCCCTTTCAACTCCCTTTCAGTCCTATGGCCAGGAAAACTGTGGTTTCCCTCCAAGACATGGCTGCCTGCATCCTCCAGTTAAACTTCAAAAAGAGCTTAGAAAAATATTCTGGCAGCCCATCCCCCAGCTGGTGTTGATGCCCTAATCAGAAAGCATTCCATCACTTTCCATAGGCCCCAGGTTGCTGTGAAAATTATGCCCAGATCTTCTAGGTGTAGTCATTGGAAAAGATAAGCTGACCATGGTAGGCCCTAGAAGCCCTAGCACTAAATAGTGCATCATGTAGGCCATGGTGAGCTCATCACCACATTGTTACCAGGTGAACCGGGTTCTTCCTCGCTCCAATATGGTCTACAACCTGTATGAGTATTCGGTACCAGAAGATATGTACCAAGAGCACATCAACGAGATCAACACTGAGCTATCAGCACCAGACATTGAGGGCGTATATGAGACTCAGGTGACTTTCTCTGACCACTCACTGACCCTGTTGAAGAACCAGCTGGATGATAGAGGAAGGAATTCCACAGGGGACTGGGCAAGGGACATTAGACATGAGAGAAGCCTATATAGGCATGGTCTAGGGACAGCCCCACAGGAAGGTGGCTCTCAATAGCATGTCTGCCAAATGTGGCTTGTTCTTGGGGTGGGGGGATGGAAGACTGTGCTCAGGGGTTGTGATCATAAAATAAGCCAGGGTGCTAGAGCCTCCTGGTCAGCCCCACCCACTGTCTGCCCACTCTTTCAGGTCCCGTTGTTGTTCCGTGCTCTTGTGCATCTGGGCTGTGTGTGTGTGGTCAACAAACAGCTGGTGAGACACCTTTCGGGCTGGGAGGCTGAAACCTTTGCCCTTGAGCACCTAGAGATGCGTTCTCTAGCCCAGTTCAGCTACCTGGAACCAGGTATCACCTTGCCAATAACCCCATCATTTCCCCTTGCTCCCCATATCTCCTGCATTTTGGGTGACAAGCTCATTTCCTTCTGCAGGAAGTATCCGCCACATCTACCTATACCACCATTCTCAAGGTCACAAGGCACTCTTTGGGATCTTCATCCCCTCTCAGCGAAGAGCATCTGTATTTGTGTTGGATACTGTGAGTCCTTGGGCACAGGGACTCATGAGAGTGTGTGGGTCATGTGGTTCAGGCAAGATCTGGGGTAGATACTCCTCCTGCTATTGAACTAGGAATGGAAGGGCAGGACTACCCCGCTTTACTCACAGTGGGGTTGACATGGCTGGTGTTTGACTAGGTGCGGAGCAACCAGATGCCCAACCTCAGTGCCCTATATTCAGCAGAGCATAGTCTACTGCTGGAGAAGTTGGGCCCCGAGCTCCTGCCTCCCCCCAAACATACCTTCGAAGTTCGTGCTGAAACTAACCTGAAGACTATCTGCAGAGCCATCCAACGTTTCCTACTCACCTACAAGGTGAGGGAAATTGGGGTCCTATGGTGGAAGTCTCCCACCCTAAGGCTTTGTCCACTGAGTCCTTTCTGCCTTCTGCCCAAACCCAGGAGGAGCGCCGGGGGCCCACACTTGTTGCCATCCAGTCCAGCTGGGAGCTTCGGAGGCTGACCAGTGAGATTCCTGTCTTAGAGGAATTCCCTCTGGTGCCTATACGAGTGGCTGACAAGATCAGCTATGGAGTTTTGGACTGGCAACGCCATGGAGCCCGCCGCATGATCAGGCACTACCTCAACCTGGATACCTGCCTATCTCAGGCCTTCGAGATGAGCAGGTCAGAGATGGGTTTGCAGTGGATACTAGCTTTGCATGCACAAGGCCCTGGTTGCAATTTCCATTATCACACCAAAAAGAGAGAGCCATGAGCAGGTGAACCTAGAAGCTGGGCACCTAGAGTATGTGGCCTAGAAAGCAGTTCCCGCGCAACTCCTACATACCTAGAGCTGAATCCATGCCTGAACCCATGTCCTTATACAGGTATTTTCACATCCCTGTTGGGAATCTACCAGAGGATATATCCACCTTTGGCTCTGACCTGTTTTTTGCACGCCACCTCCAACGCCATAATCACCTGCTCTGGCTGTCCCCAACCTCTCGTCCTGACCTGGGCGGGAAGGAGGCTGATGACAACCGTCTCGTCATGGAGTTTGATGACCGAGCCACTGTAGAGATCAACAATTCCAGTTGCTACTCCACTGGTGAGTAGAGGTGGGACCAAGAATAGCACATCTACCATTTAGTGATACTTTCTTAGCATCTCGGTACTTAACCATGTGGATTAAGAGCTAAGGCCTTGGGCTATGGAGATGGTTCAGTGGTTAAAGGCAAAGCCTTCTGGCCTAAGTTCAATTCCCCAGTGTCCATGTAAAGTGCATCTGGAGTTTTTTTATAGCGTAGTGGCAAAGGACTCTGGTGCACCTATTCTCTCACACAAATTTTTTTAGCCAGATGTGGTGGCACCTTTAATCCCAGCACTCAGGAGGCCAAGGTAGGAGGATCGCTATGAGTTCTAAACCAGCCTGAGACTACATAGTGAATTCCAGGTCAGCCTGGGCGAGAGCGAGACCCTACCTTGAAAAACAAAACAAAAAAAAAAAAAAAATTAAAAGCTAAGGCCTCAGGAGGACATCCTACATCTTATGACCAATGGATCTGAAGCCCACTGGCCAGTGGACTTAAGGGACAAATACTGGCAAGTGAGATGTCAGAAGACATGTGCCCTGCCTGACCTTGCTCAACAGATCTGACTATTAGTGGGTTGGGTTTCCAGGGATGGATGTTACTAGTGTTGGCCAAGATGTGTGGACAGGCTGTGTCTCCCTGCAGTGTGTGTGGAATTGGACATTCAAAACCTGGCAGTCAACACCATCCTTCAGTCCCATCACATCAATGACATGGAGGGGGCCGGCAGCATGGGCATCAGCTTCGATGTGATCCAGCAGGCCTCCCTGGAGGATATGGTCTCAGGCAATCGGGCCTCCAATGCCCCAGCCAGCTATGATGAGACGGCCCTCTGCTCTAACACTTTCAGGTATCTGCCTTCTTGCTACAAGGCATTAGGAAGGCTTTAACTGTCATTCTTACCTTGGGAAGCTAAAGTGGGACATGGCATCCCTTGGACTTCTTCTGGTCATCATGTGGTCAGGGTCCCATGATCCTAAGCATGTCCTGCCTTGTTACTGATGGACAGTATAGGTGCTACCTTTGACCTTCCTGTGACCACAGATATTTCCCACAAGGAACTTTTAAACACAGAGTTTCTTTTCATTATAACCAGAGGGGAGTATGTGTAAAGCTCCAGGTTATCCAACCCAGTAAGTCATAGTAGTCAGTATCTGCTGTTAAGGATATGGGTAGGGCTGGCTCCTGGAGTATGCTATGAGCCTTTCCGTTGTGCCAAGAAACACCAAGCACTTTGACTCTGCTTTTGTTCCCATAGCAGCCCTGCAAAGTGGTGGTTATCACCCATGTTAGAAATGATGAACCAAGGTCAGAGGGACTGAAGTCATGGTGTATCAGTGTGATTAAGTTGAGGTGAGCATTTAAGTTTGTGTCTAGAACATGTACCTCAGTCCTGTTGCCCCCGCATGAAAAGAAGAAAGACATTTGTTGGAGTGGGAATGAGGAACATTAGAGGGCAAGAGCAGGGTTGCGGCAGAAAGGGTGGGTCAGCCCTGAGCTGCAGATAGGGTCAGAACCATATGGTAGGGATTGCCAGTCAAAGGAAAGGAGCATATATGCAGGAAAATCTCACCGTGACTCGTGAAGTTGTTCCAAGTATGCATGGGGTGAGCTTTCATGAGCCCCAGCTAAATTGGGGTTCCAGTGCCAGAGCAGCTAGCAGTCCTGCCCTAATGGGAAAAGAGAGAGACTGAACAGGGATACACAGTGTGCCTTATGTGGAAACTTGTCCACACTGGCTGTGCTCTTTGACTCCTGTTTGACCCGTGTGCAGTTTGTGCTGCCTCAGCATCACTCTGGCGCCAAGAGCTGCCCCTGTAGGTTCTCCTTGGTGTCAGGAAAACTTAGCTTCAGGTAGCCCCTGGTTCTTCACATGGAAGGCACATGTTCAGTACACCATAATAGGAAATAAGTTCAGACATTCCTGCTTGCAGGTTCCAGGCAGGGATGGTACAGTGTGGTCAGGAGAGCAAGAATGAAGAGTCAGGAGCACAGGGCAATGAGTGATATACCTTTGGTCAAATTGCTGAGTGGTTCCTTAAAGAAGTGCGAGGACAGGGAGCCCAGTCTCCAAGGTCAGGAGAAGAAAGTCCTCTGTATTATGGTTGCTGGCTTCATCTTTAAGGTGGGGCATGAAGCCAGGAAATAGCCTTTGCTGCATTGCTCCCATCACAGGTATCTATGACATACCTGCTTCGTCTTGCTATTTTTCTAAAGAGTAAAAGCCTGTCTTGCATCTGTCCTGGAGTGGGCATCCAGTAACCAACTAGTTAGTTGTGTTGAGGGATGCAGTGAAGAGATAAAATAGGAAGTTTATAAAGTATGGATGAAATTTGTTTTTTTGTTTTGTTTTTTAATTTAATGTGAGGAGAGGGAAAATGGGTTCACTGGGGCCTTTTGCCCCACTGTAAATGAACTCCAGATACATGCTCCACTTTGTGCATCTGGCTTTTCATGGGTTCTGGGGAATTGAACCCGGGTCAATAGGCTTTGCATCAAGCACTTGTAACTGCTGAGCCATTTCCCCAGTCCCAGTTTAGACAGAGGCATTTGGAAGCAATGAGAAAGGTGGCAGAGGCAGCACATGGTCATGGGATCTCCTACTTCACCTGTCTTTCAGGATCCTGAAGAGCATGGTGGTGGGCTGGGTGAAGGAAATCACACAGTACCACAACATCTATGCTGACAACCAAGTGATGCACTTCTACCGCTGGCTCCATTCGCCATGCTCTCTGCTCCACGACCCTGCCCTGCACCGGACACTTCATAATATGATGAAGAAGCTCTTTCTGCAGTAAGTGCCATGCCCTGGGTTGTGAGCTGAGGGACACAAGCCAGTGCCACTCGGATGCATGGAGCCCAGGATTAGCTTAGCTGCCATTGTGGCTCTGTGCATTCTTTCTTCAGAAAGCCAGGTGAGACATAATTGTGCTTGGTTTTTGCACTGTGATGTCATGAACCTTGCTGTTTTAATGTATCTAGGACAGCTGAGTTGTGAATGTACCATACTAATAGACAATACTAATAGACAATTCAGCAGTGTCTAGCCTTGTGTTATTATAGTTAATTAGGGTTGAGGAAATGGCACAGCAATTAAAGTCACTTGTGTGCAAAGCCTTCTGGCCTGGTTCATTTCCCTAGTATTCATGTAATGCCAGATGTACAAAGTGCCACATGCCATCTGGAGTTGATTTAAAACTACAAGAGGCTTTGGTGCAGCCATTGTCTGTCTCCCTTTCCCTCCTCTCTGTTCACAAATAAATATTTTTTTTTAAGCCAGGCATAGCACACACCTTTAATCCCAGCACTGGGGAGGCAGAGGTAGGAGGATCGCCATGAGTTCAAGGACACCCTGAAACTACATAGTGAATTCCAGGTCAGCCTGGGCTAGAGCAAGACCCTACCTCAAAAAACTAAATACATACATACATACAAACAAACAAACAAGCTGGGCGTGGTGGTACACACCTTTAATCCCAGCACTTGGGAGACAGAGGTAGGAGGATTACTGGGAGTTCAAGGCCATCCTGAGACTACATAGTGAATTCCAGGTAATTTTGGACTACAGTAAGACTCTACCTCAAAAAACCAAATACATATATACATACATACAGACATACATGTGAGGTGGTGCACGCCTTTTATCTCAGCACTCTGGAGGCTGAGATAGGAGGATCACCATGAGTTTGAAGCCAGACTGAGCTATAAAATGAGTTTATATAAAATGAGAGTAAGATCTTAACTCATAAAAAAAGAAAGCAAATCAGTGAATGGCCTTGTGAAAGGCACACAACTCTTCACTGTAGAACAGCACTGGTGGGAGTCTGAGTGTATTGTAGCCAGGTAGAAAACTGCTAACTTGAGAGTAATTGTCCCACTTCCTGTGTCACCCTCCACTCAGGTACCATTGCCAGTCTCATGGGATGTGTCTTACAAGTTGTTATGAACGGAGTTGAACTTTCTTTTCCTGTCCTTTGCCCATTTTTCTGTAGTCTCTCTCTCTGTCTCTGTCTCTCTCTCATTAAAATCTGAATGAAGGGAGTTGGGAAGATAGTTCAGTCAACAAAGTGCCTCGCAAGCATAAGGACCTGAGTTTGATCACTAGTACCCATGTTAAATGACAAAAGTGGTAGCAAGTGCCTATAATCCCAGCACTGGGAAGACAGAGACAGGAAGATACCTGGAGCTTGCTGGCCAGCCGATCTAACCTAATTGATGGAGTCCAGGCCAATGAGAGACCATTTCAGAAAATACTAAAGATGAATGGTACCTGAGGAATGGCTCCTGAGTCCTCTGGCCTCCACATGCATGCACACTCACACACACATGTGCATTAAAAAAAAAAAAAATAACGCATGAAGGCTAGATGTGGTAGCACATGCCTGTAATCCCAGCACTTGGGAGACTGAAACAGCAGGATTGTGAGTTCAAGGCCAGCCTGTGCTACATAACCACCCAGGCTTGCCCAGAACAGTAAGCTCCCATATCAGTAAGAGACTTCTCAAATAAGAGCTGGCAGGAGAGCAATGGAGCAGTATTCCCAATGTTTGGCTCTGGCCATTGCAGGATATGCATGGGGTACTGCAAGGACACATCCATATGTGTGCACCACACACATACAAGCAAAAAGAAAAGAAAAAAACTTAAATGAGTTCTCTATATATAATACAGCCATTTTTCTATAATAGGAGCAGCTTGTAAAATATTTTCCTAGGCCTTTATCAATTACCTTTGTTTATAGTGTTCTTCCACCATTTAGAAACTTTTGCTCTGGATAGAGCTAGTCCCCATCTCAACGGAAAAGAAAAGAAACCAGACATCTTCCTCTGCCGGCTGGCCATGGTGACACACATTTGTAACAACAGCTATTCAGGAGGCTAGATTATGAGAATTTCCTATGTCTAAAACTCAAGGGACAGCCCAGGCAGCATAGCCAGACCCCCATCTCAGATAGAAGGAAAGAAATCACTACTCCTTTATTGCTTCTGTATCCTGAGTCTCTACCTTTTTTTTGTTGTTGTTGTTCCTGGCTTTAAATACAGCTAGGAAGCCTTTTGCTCTTCTGCTTCAGGATCACCACAGTCTTCCTCATGGTTTCTCCTGGGGTTCTCTGGCTTCATTTTGTAACAAGATATCTCTTACGTTGATTATGGACTTGCTCCACAGGCTAATTGCTGAGTTCAAGCGCTTGGGGTCATCAATCGTTTATGCCAACTTTAATCGCATCATCCTCTGTACAAAGAAGCACTGGATTGAAGATGCCCTTGCCTATGTGGAATACATCACTAATAGGTCAGTGGAGGGTGTTTAGTGATATTGCTGCCATGGCTTTAGAGAGATGGTTGGAGGTGCCTTATGGCTAGGAGAGTGGTTCTAAAAAGCATAAGTTACACACCAGGGGCCGAGGACAGCAGCCAAGAAAGCACCAACTACTACATCATGGTGTGCCTTTTGTGGACCATTCATATATCCGCCATGTTGCTCAAGTCTGTAACACTCAGAGTGTGTCTGCCATTGGCAAGAACTGTTGCATAAACCCTTCACAGAGCTGGGTGTAGGCACCTGGGGAATGTTGTGAGGAGCTCTCAGCTGCTGGAGCCCATGTACTTTTGGCTTCAATCAGCATTGCCTGTCTGCATCAGTAATATTTCCAAGGTTCCTTGGGCCCAGAGGCTTCTGTGTAACAAAGAAAATTCTGATTTATAATGAAAGCTCATGCTACCAGAGTACGTGCTCAAAGGACACAAGTGAACATGTCTCTAATCACAGGGAAATTGCTGATGAAGTATAGGGAATCCTGGTAGATACACTGGTAGGTGTATCTACCAGGTATGAGAGCATCATTCGGGCACTGCAGGAAGGAGTGTGCACATACTCCCTGGCACATCTACTCAGAAGTAATAAATGAGAGTTTCATTCCTAACCAACATGAGCAAGCATAAGATCAACACTTGTTCTGTAGACCTGCACAAGGCTAATCCTTGTCCATGTGTCTAGGGGCCCACAGTAAGCTTTCCATGTGTCTGTCATGCTGAGTGTTGACTGGGCCAGCTTGGCCTAAAACAGTGTTTCACAGAGTGACTGACACCAGGGAGGATGGGATTCTCATCTACATTGGCTATGGGCTCAAATCCACAAGCTGAAGACCGGGCTGGGCTGCCACTCTCCCTCAAGGTGAAAGTCATTCTGGAGTGTGCTGGAGGAGTGATGGTTTAGGTTATGCAGCTGCATTTAAGAATTCATGTTGTTGTCAGGCATGGTGGCACACACCTTTAATCTCAGCACTGGGAGGCAGATGTAGGAGGATCACTGAATTCGAGGCTACCCTGAGTCTCAGCTAGGCTAGAGCAAGACCCTACCTCGAACCCCACAAAAAAAGAATGCATGATGTTTAGGATGTCCTTCCTCCCTACAGATACAGAGGACGGGATTAGGTCATAGGGAGGCAAGAATGAAGAAAAATTATAAGAGATTTGAAATGGATGCTGCCGGTGACCTTTCACTTGCCCTAAGGCAGAGGCAGTGGACCTCTGGATTTGCAATAGTTTCTTTCTTAGTCATCCTCAACACAAGGCTTCCTATTTCAGTATGTAGAAAGCTTGAGGACCATCTGCATCCACCTGAAGTTGAGGGTGAAGAAATGGAAAAGCCATTGTGTCACTTTAGGAGTTTCTGTTTGGCTTCTTTGCAGCATTCATTCTAAAGAGATCTTCCATTCCCTGACAATTTCTTTCTCTCGATGTTGGGAATTCCTTCTCTGGATGGATCCATCTAACTATGGTGGGATTAAAGGAAAAGTTCCATCTAGTATTCACTATGGACAGGTAAGAAAGCTAGACATAGCTCTGAAATGTTCATGGTCACATTCATCCTTCTGGGTACTACTTACTTGAGGCCTCTCATCAGCTTGAAGGGAAAGTCAGGAGCCCTGGTGAAGGCGAGGAGCTTGCCATGGGACAGGGACTGACAAAACTCAGGGGAGGACAAAGAAGCCCTGTAGACAGTGACACAGCCAGACATGGTACTCCAGGAAGGAAGAAGGCACCCTGGGAGCCCAAGCACCTCAGGTAGATGTGTGGGTGGACAGTGGTCTCAGATGCTCTTAGAGAGCTGGAAGAGCCAGAGTAGGATTTGACATTAGTGATAGAGGGAGATTCTGGCTTCCACTTGGCCCCCATGGGAGGACCAAGGCAGGTAGTTTCACTGCAAGGAAGGGATGCCAGGAACAAGGCTGGGAAGGATGTGGAGCCAAAGAGCTGGTAGGTGGGTTTGGTGTTGCCCGGGTGTAACTCAAGCCTGTAGGTAAGTAGAGGTTGCTGCCATGAGCCATATGAGGAAGGGGAAGTATATTGGATGGGTCCAGTGGCATTGTGAAGTAGACATGGGTGATCACTTTTTGCCAAGTGCCTAGAGACCGTACTCAGTCAACAGACCTTTGTCTACCATAGAGTTCTCACAACAGCAGCAGGTATTGGTGTCTGCATATAGAAGTGAGTCCCCCCTGGTGGGAGTACAAGACCACAGTAAAGTTGGACCTATGGTGAATTGTCACCTCTCAAGAAGATGTGCTTTCTACTTTGGGGGATAGAGTCTGTGTAGCTTGGGCTGGAGTTGAACTCCTGGTCTCAAGTGACCATCCTGCCTCGGCCTCCTGAGTGTGGAGCTATGGGGTAGCTCCACTCCTAGCTGGAGGAAGAGACTGTTAAATTCTGAGGAAAGAGCTGCTCACCTGGAAGCACTGGTTGATAATCCCTCTTGGGGGTGGGGGGGGGGGAAACAGGGTAAATCATTCTGAAGTATCCTCAAACAAGAATCACACTCCCCAGTCAACCAAGTACATCAAGTGTGCCCCATGGAGCACTTGGTCTTGCAATGTCAGGATCAAGGAGACCCATCTCCCATGTCTTGGTACCATGTGCTGCTGCCTTAGTGAAAACAGGGATTGTCTCAGTTACAGCAAGACACCCAGGCAGGGAAAGGAACTGAGGATGAGCCAAAGGATGAAGAAGAGAACACGGAGGAGGAGGCTATGGAGGAATCTGAGGTGGAAGACTTACTGGAGAACAACTGGAACATTCTGCAGTTTTTGCCACAGGCAGCCTCCTGCCAGAGCTACTTCCTCATGATTGTTTCAGGTAAGTTCTAAGATGAATCAGGGCAGCAAGGTAAGAGTATTGGAAGAGACTGTGGCTCCTTGGTGTGGAGGAGACTGGAAAATAAGGTTGCATAGAGCCACTGCCTTCTCTTCCTATTGGGACACAAAGCTCTACCTGAGAACAGACGGTGGAGGGCCTCTGTCCTCTGCAACTGTCCCCAAGGGTGTTCCAAGGATATTTCCCAGTTCTTTTTACAGTAGGTTGGTGGCTAGAAACATGTACCTGCACATGCTAACAGTTCTTGCCTCAGGGGACTCATTTTTTGCTTTGGAAACTCCTGTGCCTTAAGGGTTCTGTGTTTGCAAACCTGGTTATCATGGTCAGTATTCAGATGAGCATGCATATTAAACCCATTTGTAATTAAAGGCTAGTCATTAAAACAGGAAAAAAAGTACGATATATTAAATTTTAGTTCTTAGACACCCCACCTATCTGTACCAACAGTGGCTTCGTTTGTGATTGTCTGCCTCTCTTGGGTCTTTAACTTTCCAAGTTGCCTTGTGAAGTATTTCGGACATGTAGCCCCAGGAGTTTTTGTGGGCTAGCCAGCCTTTGCTGCTATCAGGAGCCACTTCAGCTCACTGGAGTTGCCCCATTCATGCTTTTTGTTTTTTTAAGATGGACTCAGGCACAGCAAATTCCCTTATATCCACTTCTCTAATTTAATTGACTTTGAACTCACCTGAGGACAGCAGATAAAAGTTGTCATTAAGCTGGGTGTAGTGATGTGCACCTTTAATCGTAACCCAACGCAGAGGTAGGAGGGTTGCTGTGAGTTTAAGACCACCCTGCGACTGCATAGTGAATTCCAGGTCAGCCTGGACTAGAGTGAGACCCTACCGCAAAAAAAAAAAAAAATTGTCATTGAGAGTGACTTTTCAGCAGTGTGGTGATCTAGGCTCCCTTAGATTCTGGGGCTTTTCCCAACACCACTGACTCAAGGTCTGTCTCTTTCTGCAGCATATATTGTGGCTGTGTACCACAGCATGAAGGATGAGCTGAGGCGCAGTGCCCCAGGCAGCACCCCTGTGAAGAGGAGGGGGACCAGCCAGTTCTCCCAGGAGACCGAGGGAGTGGTGGGAGCCCTTCCTGGTGAGCTGTCCTTTATCACAGGACTATGTGCCATGTCCTGACTGGTGTGGGCCTCGCGTGGTCCAGGCAGACGGGTGGGAGGTATCTAGTGCCAAGGTGGACCACATCCATCTCTTGGCACCCTCTCTCTTCCCAGGAATGATTACCTTCTCTCAAGATTATGTGGCAAATGAACTCACCCAGAGCTTCTTCACTATCACCCAGAAGATTCAGAAGAAAGTCACAGGCTCTCGGAACTCAACTGAACCCTCGGAGATGTTTCCTGTTCTCCCTGGTTCACACTTGCTACTCAATAACCCTGCTCTGGAGTTCATCAAATATGTGTGTAAGGTAAAGACCAGGTGTAAGCCCTCAGTCATCCCAGTAGCATTTGCCAGGTCCCTGTCAGTTATTGGGCATTTAGGTTTGGGTGTGACACTGCTCTCATGGAGCCTAAGCATAGCAGTAAACCAGAAGAGTCAGGTCAATTCATAGACGTGCTACTGTGAGGAGTCCTTTGATTCAGTCTAGATCCAAGTCCTTTATCAGATACTATGAGTTGTGCCTCTGGTGTGGTTATCTCAGTGGGCCCCATGAGAAGCCAGAGCTGAGCTCTGACTAAATGCAGTAACACAAGGGCTTGCTTTCTGGGAAAGGCAGGCCAGTCTGGTGAGATATTGCCAGTGACCATGCATTGTCATTACTCAAAGCATTTATTGTCCATTGTGTTACCTGAGTGTTCTGGTGCTTTACCCTGTGACTGATCACTGAAGATCAAGTGACTATCCAAGACATGCTTGTAGGGAAGAAATGTTCACAGCTCACCTTGTTAAATTCTCCATCCACTTTTAAGTTGTAGTTGTACATTTGTGAGGCTCACAGGATGCATGCTATTCACCCTCTACCCAGAACTCAGAGGTAGAGCACTCCCCCCAGGAACCGCTGATCTGCCCTGTCTATGTGTGAATTTATGTTTAAAGTGAGGATGCTTTCTGGAGCAGCGTAGGGTTTCCAGAGTGGTGCAGCACTGTCACAACTTGAAAATGTTCTGTTGAGTGCCCACTGAGCCTCCCTGCCATTGTGCTGCCCTAAAAGTATGCTTTACAGCAAGGCTGTCAGAGTGACATGTACTGGTAATCCCAGCACTCAGAAGGCAGACGAGGAGTACTGCCAAAGCCAACCTGATAAAAGTAGATGCTTGACTTTGAAAGAAGCTGCAGACATTTCAAAATGGCTGCAACACTTAACTCAGGCTAGAGTTCCACTGTTCCGCAAGGATAAGAATGTCTGGTTTTTCGGGAGCTTTTTTTCACTGAGGGACATTTGCATACTTTTGAAGTTTAATTGAGTCAGGCATGGTGGGTCGCCCCTGCAATGCCAGCAGTAGGAATGCTAAGACAGGAGCACTGCTGCAAGTTTGAGGCCAGCCTCGACATTTTTTTCCCCACTTTTTTTCTGTTTGCTTGTTTGTTTTGAGGTAGGGTCTCACTCTAGCTCAAGCTGACCTGGAACTCACTCTGTAGCCCTAGGCTGGCCTCAAACCCATGGCAATTTTCTTACCTCTGCCTCCTAACTGCTAGGATTAAAGGAGTATACCACCATGCCCAACTTTAAAATTTTTTTTAAAATTTTTTGGGAGAGAGCAAGAACATGTGGATGGCATGTCAGGACTATAAACATACTCCAGATGCATACTCTGTTTTTATGCATCTGGCTTTACCTGAGTACTGGGGAATAGAACTGAGGCCTGCAGGCTTGAATTGCTGAGGCAGCCCCCCAGGACTTTTTGTTATATGACACAGTATCTTTACTCTGGCCTAGACTAGCCTTGAACTCACAGCAATTCTCATACCTAAGCCTCCTGAGCGATGCGATTAAAGGCATGTTCTACCATGTCTGATTTCAAACTTTTTTTTTAATATTTTATTTATTTGCAAGCAGAGAGAGAAAGTCAAAGAGAGAATGGGTGTGCCAGGGCCCCAGCCACTGCAAAGGAGCTCCAGATGCATGCACCTCTTTTGTGCATCTGGCTTTATGTAGGCAATACTGGGAAATTGAACACAGGTCATTTTGCAGGCAAGCATGTTAATCACTGGGCCATCTCTCCAGCTCCAAACCTTATTATTTTAAATATATCTTTATTTATTTGAAGGGGGCACACCAGGGCCTCTTGTCACTACAAATGAACTCCAGACACAGGTGCCATTTTGTGCATCTGGCTTTATGTAGATACTGGAGAGTTGAAACTGGGTCAGCAGGCTTTGCAAGCAAGCGCCTTTAACTGCTGGACCATCCCCCACCTTTTTAGTTTGTTGCTGTTGTTGTTCGTTTGTTTTTTTTCCTCTCAAGGTAGGGTCTCACTGTAGCCCCACTGGCCTCAAACTCACAGCAATCCTCCAACCTCAACCTACTGAGTATTGGGACTGAAGGTGTGTGCCACTATGCCTGGTTCTTTGCTTGCTTGCTTAGTTTTGTTTACCTTTTTTGTTTTTTGAGGTAGGGTTGTTTACCTTTTTATTGACAATTTTAGGCTGGCTTTCGAGGCTCTTCCTCAAAAACTCAATTGGTCTTATCATTGCAACTTTTGTTTTTAGATTTTGTATTCTTTATTTGTTTATTTTGTATTTTTATTTATGTATTTGCAAGCAGAGAGAGATAGAAGAGAGGCAGACAGAATGGGTGCAACAGGGCCACCACCCACTGCAAACGGACTTTGTATGCATGCTCCTCTTTGTGCATCTAGCTTTACATGGGTACTGGGGAATCAAACTCAGGTTGTTAGGCTTTGCAGTCAAGTACCTTAACTGCGGAGTCATCTCTCCAACCCTTTTTTTTTGTTTGTTTGGTTGGTTGGTTTTTCGAGGTAGGGTCTCACTCTAGCCCAGGCTGACCTGGAATTCACTATGTAGTCTCAAGGTGGCCTTGAACTCATGGTGATCCTCCTACCTCTGCCTCCCGAGTGCTGGGATTAAAGGCGTGAGCCACCATGCCTGGCTCCAACCCTTTTTTAAAAAAATAATTCTTAAGTATGGGCATGTCAGGGACACCTGCTGCTATGAACGAACTCCAGACACATGTGCCACTTTGTGCATCTGGCTTTACATAGATACTGGGGAATCAAACCTGGACTGTTAGGCTTTGCAAGCAAATGCTTTTAACTGCTGAGCCATCTCCCCAGCCCGTATCCTATAATCTGAATTGTATATTAATGGGTTCGTGTGAACATTTTGGATAATCATCTTCATCTGTGCTCATGGTAGTCAATGGTTGTCAGTTTCCTTATATTTTTGTTTTGGTTTGTTTTGTTTTACCTGGTGTTTTTGTCTGGTTTCAGTATTAAGGTAATGCTGGCTTCCTAGGATGAGTTGGTGTACCCTCCCTCTTTTGTTTCTGGAAGTTATTGTGTGGAATTAATAATCATTTCTTTCCTTAAATGTGTGGCAAATTTGCTAGAGAACCTGTACTTCTGATACTTACAGAAGGAATGAGGAAGGGCTAAGATGATGCTAGAAGCCAAGCTTAAAAGAGAGGGATGCGAGCTGGGCGTTGTGACGCACGCCTTTAATCCCAGCATAGTGAATTCCAGGTCAGCCTGGGTTAGAGTAAGACCCTACCTCGAAAAACCAAAAAAAAAAAAAGAGAGAGAGAGAGAGAGGGATGCATTCCAGACAGCAGCAGAGAGGCCTTGTCAGCTGCTTCTTGATAAGCAATGGTTTCCACAGGTGCTGTCCCTGGACACAAACATCACAAACCAGGTGAATAAACTGAGCCGAGACCTGCTTCGTCTGGTGGATGTTGGTGAGTTCTCTGCAGAGGCCCAGTTCAGAGACCCCTGCCGCTCCTATGTGCTCCCTGAAGTGATCTGCCACAGCTGTAACTTCTGCCGAGACTTAGACCTATGCAAAGACTCCTCCTTCTCTCAGGTGAGCTTAGTAGACAGGACTTTCTACAACCAGAGTTGGGCCCTTCTGTTAGGCCAGAACCTCCAAATGTCCAAGACAGTTGGCACAGTCTTATGACCCAGCCTTCAGTGTCCAACTTCACAGGGTAAACCTGCTGCCTCCACTGGCTCTTCTATGGATTAGAAAGAGGTAGCCCCCTCTCCCCCTTAGGCCACTCCCCTGTAGTGTGCTGAGTTGTCCTGGGAAGATTATCATAGGTGAGTGGCCTGGGCTATGTGGGATGCAGCCAAAAGTGGTGATGTTGCCTTTGTCCCGGTGCTCCTCTCTCTAGCTCTCCCCACCACTTACACGCTTACCAGTTCTCTCTGCTGTTGTCCAGGTGGGCCATGGCCACCACTAACACTGACACTTCAGCTCTCCCTACTCTCCCAGGATGGGGCCATCCTGCCTCAGTGGCTGTGCTCCAACTGTCAAGCTGCATATGATCCTGTTGCTATTGAGTCAGCCCTGGTGGAAGTCCTGCAAAGGAAACTGATGGCCTTCACCCTGCAAGACCTGGTGAGCTTCTTGCACTCCACGTAGTGGCTTCCAAACACTATCAGTACTTCGGAGAAGCCAGGGTGTATATGGGTCCTGAGTCTTACCCTTACTCCCTAGGGGTCAGACTTCACCCATGCAGCCAGCCCACTAATTCTGTCACCATCTGTTGGCACACCTGCTGTGGGTAGGAGCATCTTTGTGGCATTTTCATACATCTAGTGGAGAGAGGTGAACAGTGTGGTAAACTGTGAGTGGTGAGTGAGTGCAAGAGAGCAGCAGGAGAGAGCTTTGGCAGTACTTTGTGGATGTAGGAGTTACCTGCTCGTTCCTGGAGCAAACACCCAACCAGAAGCAGCTTATGGGAGGAAAGTGTTTATTTCAGGCTTATAGAATCCAGGGGAGGTGTCATCATGGCAGAAGAAGCTGGCTCACTTCCACAGATACATAGCAGAGACACCACCAAAAGCCAGCAAACATGAAAAGCCAGAGGACAAACTGCTCTGAACATACCTTAGTACTGTAAGAACCACTCCCAGTGACACCTCCTCCAGCAGGCTGCTGGAAACTTAAAGTAGGAAGTTTAACCTTAATCAAAAATCCTGTGCTGGGGCTGGAGAGATGGCTCAGCGGTTAAGGCACTTGCCTCCAGTGCCTAAGGCCACGGGTTCAATTCCCCAGGACCCAGATAAGCCAGACCCACAAGGTGGTGGCCCTGGTGCATATTCTCTCTCTCTCTCTCTCTCTCTCTCTCTCTCTCTCTCTCTCTCTCTCTCTCTCTTTCTCTCTCTGCTTGAAAATGAATAAATAAAATATTTTAAAAAAAAAATAAGCTGGAGCCAGGTGTGGCAGTACATGCCTTTAATCCCAGCATTTAGGAGGCAGAGGTAAAAGGATCACTGTGAGTTCAAGGCCAACCTGGAACTACAGAGTGAGTTCAAGGTCAGCCTGGGCTAGAGAAATGGCTCAGCTGTTAAGGCACTGCCTGCAAAGCCTAATGACCTGGGTTCGATTCCCCAGTACCCATGTGAAGCCACATGCATAAAGTAGCACATACATTTCGAGTTTGTTTGCAGTGACAGGGGTCTACCTATTCTCTCTCCTTTCTCTCTTATTATTTTTTAATCCTTGATGGCTGGAGAGATGCGCAGTGGTAAAGGTGTTTGCTTGCAAACCATGACAGCCCAGGTTTGATTCCTCAGTACCCATGTAAAGTCAGATGCACAAAGTGATGCATGTATCTGGGGCTCATTTACAGTGGCAAGAGGCTCTGGAGTATCATTCTATCTTAGTCTCAGATGGATAGTTACAATATGGCCTTTAAAAATACACAAGTCCCATTTAGGCCATACTGGATATGGTGGTGCATGCCTTTGATCTCAGCACTCAGGAAGCAGAGATAGGAGGATCACTGAGTTTGAGAACAACCTGATACTAGAGTGAGTTCCAGGTCAGCCTGGAACTTGAGGCAATTCACATACAAACTACCACCATAGGCATCTGAGCAGAGCACTGAGGAACATGCCTGTGAAGCTGTTGGGATGGAAGCTGGCTGGGGCATGGGATGCTATCAGGACTTGGGAGTCCGGGGTTTGGTATCCATAGCAAGGAGGGCAGTGTTGGGAAGTAACTGGGAAGATTTGGGAAAGCCTTGAATTTTATCCATGACTGAGGCTTCACATACATGCAGCAGAGAAACAAAACTTGCTAATGGTTCCATGATGGTATTCCTCCTCAGCCCAATGTAGTGACTGTTCCTTGTTTCAGGTCTGCCTGAAATGTCGTGGTGTGAAGGAGACTCATATGCCTGTGTACTGCAGCTGTGCAGGGGACTTTGCCCTCACCATCCACACTCAGGTAGGCTCCTCTCCCTGATACACAATAGTTTACTGCTTCTTTTGAGTGTTACCAGATGTCACTGTGTTTATTTGTTCTTACAGGTCTTTATGGAGCAAATTGGAATCTTCCGGAGCATTGCCCAACACTACAACATGTCATACCTCCAGGAGATCCTGGAGTGGCTGATACAGATAAGCCCTCTATCGGGCCATTAGCAATCCTTAGCAGAGGACATCTTGGCATCCCACACTAGGCACTATGCTTGCTCCAAGTGCCTATACCACTGACCACCTGACTTCCCAAACTCATGACCACAGTCCAGAGAACAGGGAACAGACCATGGAGGGTGCTTCAGGGAACTTCAAGGTGGCATAAAGGAGCAGGAGCAGGAAATGGTTCTCTCCTCAGTAGGAGCCCCCTAAAGCATGTCCTGCACTGAAAAAAAGCATCTTCAGTCCTGAGGAGTCACATCCTGCTGAATAAACATTTTCCCAGTACTCAGGAGGCTGAGGTAGGAGGGTCTCTGTGAGGCCTAGGCAAGCCTGGGCTAGAGCAAGACTCTTCCTCCTCAAAAACAAAAGGAATGAATAAACATTTTGAAGCCTTTGTCATTTTCTGCTCCCACCCTAGCTCTTTAGCCTCCCATTCTGAGCCTAAGTGGGCTGAGATGAAGATGAGAAGAGGAGCGTCTGCCACTCAGTGTCTTGAGTGAAGCCTGGAGCTTTGGCCAGAGATAGGCTAACATGGAAAAGTATTTCCCATGCGCCTGCTTCACCTATTAGAAGCTCCACTCTTTCCCCCAGGACTTTAGCAGGGACCTCTAAGCTCAGTTTACTCTAGTCCAAGGACCACAAGCAAGGGCTTTAGGTATGTTATTTATCATGTTCTTTTTAATTAATTATTTTTTTAATTTGAATATTCTATGTTAAGACCTGGATTTTAGAAAAATATTTTAGGCTCTTAGTGGTGGAGGAGGAAGGAAAGAGGAAAAGCAATCACATTGTTGGAGGTGAGGCTTCAGAGAAATCTGTTCAGGGCTTAGACTTCCAGGCCTGAGAGGGATACCACTGCTTCAGTTCACCACAGGTAGAGAAGTGGCTGTTCTCACCTCCCACTCCTTACTGGCACTGGTCCAGCTAGAAAGCCCAGGGCCCCTTATCAGGAAGTAAGACCCTGCACTTCTCACTGAGTATATACAGCCCTTACTCTCCACCCCTTTGCTGGCTCAAGTCAACTTAGCAGCCAAGTGGTAAGTTCAGAAACCCAAGTGATGTGAGCCTTAAGGGAGGTGGGAGACCCTGTAAAAAGCCTTCCTTTAATTTATCCTTGCTATCTAAAATCACTGAGTCATGCTCTTTTCCCCTTTAATTTTATAGCTTAGTATTTAATATTTTTATTTACTTATTTGCAATGAGAGAAAATGAATGAGCATCCCAGGCTTCTAACCACTACAAATTCCAGGTGAATGCACCACTTTGTGCATCTGGCTTTATGTGGGTACTGGGGAATTGAGCCTGTGTCATTAGGCTTTGCAGGCAAGTGCCTTAGCCACTGAGGCATTTTTCCAGCCCTATAGTTTATTTTAGCTTGCCACTGTGTTTGTGCAGGCGCCCCAGTCTCTGGAAGGAAGGGTTAATATCTAGTATCTGTCCATCAGAATTGTCTGAACCATGATGAGCTCAAGCTTCCCATGGGGAGAAACTTAACACTGGTTTGGACCTGCCTGCTTAGAATGTAGACTGAGTGCAAGGACCTTCTAAGTGGAAAATCAAATTAGGGAGATTGTGGTGGGAGCCAGCTAACTAGGCTTCCTGGAAGTAAAACGAGAAGACCGTGCTGGGAGCCACGAGGTCCAAAAACATGAGCTTGTTCCCCAATGGCACAGGGGTAGCTCAGTGCAGCCATGGGCACCAGCCAGCCTGAGTCCACTCAGGCCAGCTTAGTGTCTCAGAAATAAAAAATCTACATTTCTGGCCCATGTTTCTGAGCTATGGCCAGGGACCCAACTGGAAAGACCAGTTTCTCCAAGACTAGAAATGAACATTTTATGAACCAAACATGGAGAAAGTCACAGTAGTTTGGTGGCCTGTGGAGGTCATGCCCAAGAAGGGAGGGCTTTAGGGAGTATAGGTAGCTACCATCCCTCCCTGTGCCCTACAAGCAACACTAGATGTGACAACCAGGAGTTCTTACCAAGGGATCTCAAATGCAGGCTGTGGGAATCGCCACCAGAGGTCTCCTTCCTAGCTCTGTAACGATGTGCTGGACCAAGAGAATGCTTCCCATTGACATTCGTCATAAGCATGCTCCCCCACCAGGGAGCCAAGTTCTGGACTCATGGGCGCCACTGCACGAACAGCAAGGCCACTAACTAGATTACCCCAGGCCATAATGTTAGTGCTGGCTGTCCTTACCCTGCTCACATTCTCCTTCCTGTCCCATGAGGGTTCTGAGCGTGGCATGGCCCCCTTGGCAGGCATAGCTGACCTGACTGAAAGTGCATACTCTGACCAGGCTGTTTAGCAAGGAGATGACCCAGACCTCAGGCTGAAGAGCCCCTGATTAGGAGGGCTAGCCATCTTGTGTTTCTGCAAGTTCCAGCTCCCCCAAAGAACGAGGCCAGGTTTCTAGTCATGGGTTTATTGATCTCAATACACTGACTTACAAAGGAAAGGCCTGAGCAGAGTTGGAAGTTATTAAATGGAGGACTTCCTGATAGTCTCAAGAACACAGATGAAGTCCCTCAGAACTCAGCTCTAACTTAGGGTCTGTATGAGAGAGATAGGCAGGGAGGGGTGAGGGGTAGGTTGGAGAAGAGGTGGCTAGACCAGCCTCCCCACAAACCTTGGAGGGTATGGCAGCAGGTGTGGGACCAGAGCCCTGTCCCTGGCACAGGTGGCTCTTGGTTCCCAGTCACATGAATTGCCAAAGCAGCTGAGGCAGTCTCAGGCCCAAGTCTGTAGCTTAGTGAGGAGGAGGTCAGAGTTGGGCCAAACCTTTGGGATCCGTAGGTGTGTTGTCCTGTTGGAGAGGCCTTTGTCCTACATGCTGATTGAAAGTGTCCACCATCTGCTCAGATGGAGCAGAGATGGGGCAAGGCCGTGGGTTCTGAACAACCAGAGCTAGCTCTGCTACTTGTCCCAAGGTAGGCCCTCCACCAGATATAGGGCTGGGTGGCTGCTCTTGGGAGTAGTGACTGGGCTGGGGAGGGATCTGACCCAAGATGAGGGCAAGGGTCACAGGCCAGCCTCTTGAGGGGTGCCTTGGAGTACACACCTTGTCGAATTTCTTGTGGCTGTAGACCTTGTTTTTGTTCATGAACGTTAGTAAGATCCAGTCACACAGGAAGGATCCCTGAAGCCAGCAGACATCACTGAATAAGGGCCTGGCAGACACCCCACCCCAGACCCCGGACTGGGTTCCTTACCACCCCGATGGAGGTCAGAGCAGTGGCCAGATTAATGATGGTGGGGATGAGGCTGAACTTCCCTGCCTGGGGAGAAGAAGCTTGCATGTAAACCTTCAGCAGAGTGGGGCTCAAGGACTGGGGTGTTGTTAAGGGCATGGGGTGGGCCAGCTGGAGCCTGGGTGGAGCCACTATTGCAGGCAGGGCTGGCTGGCTCCAGCCCTGGAGTATATGTACCTGTCCATGCACAATAACATCAATGCGAATCCCATAGGCTTTTATGAGTGTGCGAGTGGTGGTGCCATTTATCTTGTAATACTTGGCAAACCTAGGATAGAGCCAGAAGTGGTGTCCAAGCTGCCTGATTATGGGGCTTGGTATTTGTGTGCATGTCTTCCTGCTGGGACAGCCGTACCCAAGGCAGGCAATGCTATGTTATGGCATCCTGAGGACAACTTACCTGAAATTGTAGCCTGAGGAGGCAGGGACATGCTTGGGGTCAAGCCTCCGGAAGGAGTACTTGGGATTGCACTTTGATTCAGATAGGTCCAGATCACAGTCCCAGTTGATGATGACCCCAATGACACCACCCTGCAGAGAAATCAGCCCATAGAGGAGGATCAGGAGAGAATGCAGCAGAGGACCCTTAAGGGCAAGGTCCCAGCACCCAGGAGCTCACAGCCAAGGGTGAAGGAAACAAGGAAATGTCCTGCTTTGGAGGCATGATGAGGTGTTAGCACCAGCCACGGGGCCAGGTGTCAATAATTCAGCATGTAAATGTACCAGCCATGAGTCCAGGTGATCACATTTCTCTCTGCCTAAACAGGGCCGGGGCTGGTCAGGATGGAGAAGGGGCCTCTGAATGCAGATGCTGGTGGACAGCCTCACTGTCCCTGCCCCCCTCACTCACCTTGTGTGCCAGCTCTGTGAAGTTCTCTCCCGCCTGTTCCACAATGAAGCCCAGCCTGAAGATGGGACAGTATGGGTCAAAGTCCTGGTCAAACGTACAACGCTTCAGGTAGTCATCCTTCTGACTCGCAATGTTGCCCCTAAGGAATGGCAGAAGGCATAGGCTTGTACCCCAAACACCCTGCTCCCAACATGAGCCCCCAAGTGCCCCCAGCCCCTCTAGCTCTTACTTGGAGAACTTGAACTTGGGGTAGTGGATACTGTTCTTGATGAGGATTGTGAAATTTGGAGCCATTTTACCCAGAAACTGGCTGCAGAGGCACAGACAGGGGTTTAGTCTTCCCTCCCACAAAGCCTCCCACCAGGTGGGCTCTTCCTTGGCTCTTAAAACCTCCCTTCTCCCGTTTCATCTGACCTCCCTTCAGTGAGGAAAAAGCAGATGGGGGTGTGGGGGGTGTCTCTGTGCTCCATCATACCTGACCAAGGCTCCATCCTCCACAGGACACCAAGCTGACACCTCACACGTCTTTGAGGCCCCGTGGTAATAGGGCACACAGCGCCCTGTCTTAAGTCCTTTGGGAGCAGACACTAAGTCATTAGGGCCAGCGCTGACCCTTTCCCCCACTGTCCCTGGTGCACACTGACCATTGCCTAGCATGTCCAGCTCCCCAGTGACACAGTCGTCATCCGAGTGGCAGGCGGCACTGTGGACCCTCATGCTCTAGAGTGGAGAGTGATTGTCCGTCAGGATCGAACCCTGCAGCTGGCCAGGGGCACCCCAGGCCACCTTCCACCTGCCTCACCTCGGGGCAGGTTCCCAGGGTCTGGGAAGGGGTGACCTCGATCCTGGTGATGATGCTGAACACGCTGCCCCCCTGGGCGCAAAAATAAATAAATAAAAGCACAGTGGGCCGGGCAGCTCTCTCTGCCTCTCCCACCGCGGCCAGGCCCCGGCAGAGCCGCACCTCGGGGGGCTTCACGTACTCCTCCACATCCCACACTTTGCGCTCAGACGTGGTGATCCCCTTGACCTTGGTGATGACGGAGCTCTCGGGGCCCGTCTCGCTGTCCTGGTAGCTTTTCTGCACGATGAACACGTACCTGCGAGGCAGGCAGGGTGGCGCCGGCTCCGGAGGCGGCCAGGATGGACCGCGCGCCCGGTGCCCGAGCGGGCTGCGCTGCGCTCCCCGGCCCGCCGCCCCGACCGCCCCGCCGCCCGCCCCGCGCGCACCACACGAAGTAGAGCAGGATGAGCAGCTGCACCGTGCGGTACACGACTCCCAGGCGCCGGTTCCTCACCACGATCACCTTGGGCGTCTCGTAGTCCCAGAACGCCGACCAGCAGCCCCGGGCCAGGCGCTGGGCAGTGGCCGCCCCCGCGCGCAGCCGGGGCTGCGAGGCTGCCATGGCCCGCTCGGCACCCTCCCTCCCTCCCTGGAGCCACCGAGCCAGCAGGCCGGCACCGCTGCTGGGCAGGGCCGGGTGTGGCCTCGCGCCCCGCCCCTGGGCACCCGGGTGCCCTGTCTGCCAGCCCGCAGGTGTGGCTCCAGGGGCCTGGGCGAGGGGAGCCTCCCCACAGAGCAGGAAGGGCAGGCGGCGCCCCCGTGGGGACCCCAACCCTCAAGCTCTGCTCTGGGCTGTGTTTCTACGAACCATCTCTTTTATTTTCCCTCAGCAAACCAGTTATTTTCTGATACTTTTTCTAAGAGTTAGCCAGACTTTATTACACTAAGAAGGAAAAAGGAGGATGTATCGAGAGCTCCCACCATGAAGAAAATGAGAGGGGGCAAAGCTCACCCACCCTGTGACCCCGAATTGGGGTCACTTACAGATTCTGAATCAGCTAGCCAGCCATGATGCCAATTTGGGGGCTGAGCTTAACCAAACACAATGTCGGGATCAGATTTAAGCCTTCCAGGAATGCCCCTTCCCAGGGAGGGGCTTTAGGCCAGAGATAAGAAGAAACCAGATTCTTCTCTGATCGCTAGCAAAGTGGAGCTTGCAAGAGCAAACCCAAAGACATTCCTGCCTTTTACTTTGGGGGCCCAGTCACCCTAAACTGCCTCAATTCCCCCTCTGAAGAAGTAACCCTGACTGCCCTTAGGGAATTGGGGCAGAGACCAATCTTCCTTCTTCAAGCAGAGTGGGGTCATTGGGTGTGGCAGTTGGGAAACATCTCCCGTGGGACTAAGGGTCCCTAAAAGTGCCTTGGTGGAGTGCGGGAAGACAGTCCTGGAAGAAAATGTTGGGGAGAAGGAATAAAAGCAAGGAGTTAAGGGGAAGCGGGCACACAGCAAACTGGAGGCTTAAGGTTCCCATTCTTGTAGACTTTTAGGCCTCAGAGAGCTATCAAGGGAACCCAGGTAGATGGAGTTAGATTGTCTCAGGACCATCTGTGTGTGAGCTGACTGCAAGCAAACATAGATAAAGTTAAAACAGAGTTTAGTTATACAGGGTTCAAAATCTTTCCACCATGAAGTCCACTCCCAGAACTGCTCACAGAATGGCACAGTAGTAGTGTTTGACATGGTCTGAATCTGTTCCTGTAGGTTTTGTAAAGCAGATGAGGCATTAGCAGAGTTGTTAGGTGTATATATAATCATTTTACCCTGATAAT
>PVHP010022901.1:0-27937 GCA_004024765.1 Zapus hudsonius
TCCTTTCACTCACTCTGGCAGCACTCCAGCTTCTCAACCACACCCTGGTCAACCCTGGGCTCCTACAAACCACCACAAGAAAACAAACACGGCTTTTAGTCCTTTGTGAGCAGATCAAAGTGCTAGCTGCGCAAACTCAGAGCAGGAAAGACACACACACACACAGGGAGAAGGATATGGACATACACAGGAGAGGAGAAAGAGAGAGAGAGAAAGAGAGAGAGAGAGAGAGAGAGAGAGAGAGAGAGAGAGAGAGAGAGAGAGAGAGAGAGAGATCTACCCTTACTACACACTGTTTACTACTTTTAACAAACAGACCCAATCAGAAAGAAGGCTTTGCTTCTGAACTGGCCAGAAATGTTTGGCTCTTGCTGCCCAGTGAAGGAAGTCTGAAATTAACCTTTTAGAGTCAACCTTCTGATCAAAACAAAACAACAACAAAAATTTCTTCAGGACGCTCAGTCTGGAAAAAAAAAAAAAAGACTGCTTGCCAACTTGAAATGTGCCTCGGCAAGTTACTTGCCAAAGTAACTATTAACAATTCAGCCCTTCCATGAGGTTATAAAGAAAGTATTTCCCCTTGACTTTGGAGAGAAGGAAGGCCTTTCATGTGACCTCCAAACTATGTCACTTACTTTAAAGGTACACTAACTAAACATTTCTTGCTTACTTCAAAACTGTGCCTAGTATATAGAGCTCTGGGGGTTAACAAGCCAGCAGGGAGGTGCCCTGGTGCAGGACAGTCACAGGGTCCCTGAATGCTGTCCTGTTGTGCCTTCAGAGGTGGCACTGTACCTGATTCTTTCACTCTAAACAGATGCTATAACATCAAAGCAGGACCAAACATCCAGAGCCTTCGGAGACAGTGAAAACTCCTGTCTGTCTCTAAGCATGCAGCTTGCAGAGAGATGTACTTTCAGAAAACGCTCAACATCTCTCTCTCTCTGACACACACAACACACACACACACACACACACACACACACACACACACACACACACAGTAGGAGGAGGCACCTGGGCCCCTCCAGAGCGGCACAAATTCCATCTCTAAGCAGAATCCTTCCACAGTTCCAGTCACTCTGCAAACACTTTGAAAACTGACGTGTGACAGCTGCCCGGAGAAACCCATCCTTCTGTTCACAGCAGGTGTTTCCCGTCACATTGAACTTCAGAGTCACCTTCATCCAGAACAACAGATGTGCTGTCTAACAAGGTTAGAGTAGCTCTCAGACGTTAAAAAAAATTAACAACAGTACTTACCAATTTGGTCTTCGGGGATCAAGGACTCGATGGGGGGGTCCAGCTCGGAGCTCTGAGACAAATAGTTCTTGACCTGGGTCATGAACTGCCGGATGGTCTGCAGCATGTCTGTGCTGGACACGTGGCACTCCTTGTTCTCCTGCAGGAAGCTCACATAGTCCTGCACCAGGCATCCGAAATAGGTGCATTTGTCCCGGGACAGCTCAGCTATCCTGCGCACCATCCTCTTCTCCGGGGTCATGAAGGAACTGAACACTCCGCTCATCTTCCGCAGCTGGGACTTGACAAGCTTGGGCAATACGAAAGAACTGTTCCTTTTCTTTTTGGACTTGATGGGGGGTGCCATGGTCTCCTGGTCACTCTCCCCTTCGTAGTCCTCCAGGCTGCTGGTGGTGTCGGCCTCGTAGCCATACAGGGGCATGCTCCGATCGAACTCCAGGGAGTCGGAGGAGGAAGTGGAAACGCTCATGTCGCTCAGCCTCTGTCTGCCTCCATGGCAGGGAGGCTGCGGTGAGTCACAGAGGGGCCTTGTGCAATCCCCGGGGGCGTCCCCGGCCGGGGCTCCACCTGCAAGCCCAGCTGTGCCCGGCTCCAGTGGCCCTGGCCGTGGGCTGGTCAAGGTCTTGGCATTGCCTTCCGCTTCCAGAAAAGAAGCTTGCTTCTTCAGCCGGGGTGGAGGGATGGGAGTTGGTTTCGTGCCAAGCAGAGCTACGTTCCCAAGTCGGCTCTGGTTGACTGTTTCTGGCATGCTCGTCTGGGGTTCAGTCCTGGACAGCCCCGGGCTTGTGTGGGGACTATTAATAGTGGGGGGCGGGGGCCTGGGTGGGGGGGACCGAGGCGTCTCGGTGCTATGGGTGTTGGGAGTCCTTGTGCTCGGTCGCTTCAGGCCTCCGCTGAGGTCCTGGCTGTGTACTTTTAAGAAAAGAGGATTAATAAAACACAAGGCTCCGTTGGTCTGGCTGCACTCCAGCTCCGAAGGCGTCCTGGTTTTTATAGAATGCACTCCATTTATAAGGCAGAGCTGACGCAAGGAGGCAGGACAGATGCCGGCTGAGACGGGCCTATGGGGAGGTGGGGAGTTGGGGGGTTTGCTGTCAGCTGAGGAGCTCCAAAAATCTGAAAGTCATTATCAGTGAAGACAAGAATGTAAATACAGTGCACTCAGGCCATTCCCTCACAAAGTTAAAAAAAAAAAGGAAAACAACACTGCACTTAGGGCTTTTTTTTTCTTTCTTTGTCTCCCCCTCTCCCTCCTTCTGACGGCATTCCCTTACTGCCAGGCTCAGCTGTGGGCTCCCAGGAAGACCCTGAGAGCCTCCCACCTTCAAAGCCCTTGAAAGGGTTGGCTCAGCCAGCCCAGCCCTTGACTCAGGTGAGAAGGAAGAGAACTGGACCAGGTAGAGTGTAAGCTCAGGAAAGGTCACAGAGCTTCAGAGCTGGCTTCCCAAATCCCAGTCAGCTCCGAAAGCAACACCACCCTTTCCTAACAGCTCCCGGAGCGTCTTCTACAGGGGTGGCTTCCAGCCCATCCATCCGGCCTGCCTCCAAGTTCCCTTTACCGGGTAGTACCAGCAGTTGGGCCTAGGAGATGTTACACAATCTCCTTGGGGTTTTTCACATTCAGCATTGAAGCCCAAGGGAGAAGAAAACTACACTCCCATATGGGACCCGTGCAGTGCACTTTAGACCACGGTCTCTGTGGTTGACCTTCTGTCTGAGGATATAAATACCGGGGTTGCTCTCTGCATCTGTCCTACCTGGCTCTGCTCTTCGTTGTCCATGCGCACCGAGAAGAGTGTCTGGAATAACTTCCACTCTCTCTTTCCCATCCCTGTCTCAGGCGCTCTCTCCTCTTTGCTGTTTACCTGTTTCTTTTCTATGGGCCCCAAATGGCTGGTCATGGCAACTTGGAGAGGGGTGCAGGAGAGGAACCCTGGCCCTGCGCTATTTGCCTGGTGACACGTCTTTTGAATCCTTGGTGTGGGCCACACACCCTGTCCCATAGCAGATCCCTAAGGAATAGTTGTTGGATGAACAAGTAAATGAAGTGCAGAATTTGAAAGTGTGAGGTCTCTACTCCATATTACAAGGCCGATGTAAAATGTCTAATCAGCAGACCTCATTTGCTTATGATGAGTTAGTAGCTACTAGAGCAAGCTCTATGTGCCTTTATAAGCATTACCCTTGGCTTTGCTCCCCCTGCAGTAAGCATATGCTGTTCACCCAACACCAAAGCAGAACTATCAGTGCAAAGCGGGACCTAGTGCATGTCTTCAAGAGGCCTGCTGTCAGGGGCTGCAGGAACAGCTCCGTGGCTGAGCATTTCTCAGCAGGTACAAGGGGCCAGGTTCCATCTCTAGCATGGGGGTCGGGGCAGAATCTAGTTGGTGACATTAACTTCTGGAAATATTTTAGTCTCTCTCCAAAGACACATGGAACTTAGTTGCCGGAAAAGGTGCAACTTTTGAGTAGGAAGGGAATGGGAAGGCCCCTCAGAAGTGACAGTCATTTCACGACCAGTTCTTTAGAGTAAGAGATGTGCCAGGCCTATTGGTGCACACCTGTAATCCCAGCACTGGGGAGGCAGAGGTAGGAGGATTGCTATGAGTTCAAGGCCAATTTGGGACTACTGATTGAGTTTCAGGTCAGCCTTGGGCTAGAGTGAGACTCCACCTTGGAAAAAAAACCTAAATAAATAAATAAAGAATAAACTAAGAAGAACATGTCAAAGGAAGAAAACCATTTTTCTTTTCTAGATCAAGAATGACAAGTTTTCGGGCTAGAGAGATTGTTCAGTGGTTAGGGCACTTGCCTCTAGTGCCTAGGGCCCCGGGTTCGGTTCCCCAGGACCCACAAGGTGGTTGCCCTGGTGTGCGCTTTCTCTCTCTCTCTCTCTCTCTCTCTCTCTCTCTCTCTCTCTCTCTCTCTCTCTCTCTTTCTCTCTGCTTGAAAATGAATAAATAAAATATTTAGAAAAAAAGAAAAAAAAAAAGAATGACAAGTTTTCTTCTTTTTCTTTTTATAGGTTCTAGAAATCTTGGTACTGAGGCTCTAAATCCCCAAACTCCAAATCAAACATTGGGGTCTGATTGTTAACCTGTCCAAAGACTGAAGTCCTAAAGTCTTAAAAGAATTTCCCCATTCCATACACAAAAAATTATTTTTATTCTCTAATTTTTTTTTGCAAAAGTTAAATGCACACTGATTCCACAGAGCATCAGGACAAAGAATTCAAATCAGGTGAGTTGTGGCCTTTGACAGCCACCATCCAGCAGAACTGCAGGGGCCTGAGTAGGGGGGTAGGCATAGGAAAAGGGGAAGAAAGGGGAAGTAAGTCCCAGCTGCCAGAGCAAGAATTCTTGGCGGGGTAAGGGACATGACCCCGAGCAGCAGGACAGAAATTGAATTAGAGGGAAGAGAGACAGATGTTACTTGAGATGCCTATGCTGTCAAATTCCTCCACGCACTGACGTGCCACCCATGCCTGTGTACCACTCAAAGTAAAAGCCCCGATTTTGAGCACAGAGATGTGCCACATGGGGTTTCTCTTTCTGTTAGTGCTGCTTTCCTCAGCAAGATGCCACAGAAAAGGAAGACCCTCATGGACCACAGGGTGCTTGCTTATGTCACATTAAGGTAGCCCTAAAACCTGGCAGGACAGTGTGGGGTGGGGTGGGGTGGTGCACATCTTTAACTCTAGCACTCAAGAGGCAGAGGTAGGAGGATCGCCATGAGTTCAAGGCCACTCTGAGGCTGCATAATGATTTCCAGGTCAGCCTGGGCTAGAGCACGATTCTACCTCAAAAAAACAACAACAACAAAACTTGGCAGGGATCTGAAGGCTACCCAAGGCAACAGCCTTAGTATTGACTGAGCATTTGACCTGGACAAAGACTCCTACAAGGTGTGGGTCAGGGACCTCTTGGATCTTCTGGCTGCATTTTGCCATGGGGTGTGATTATTGTTGGCCACAGGTGTGTGGGATATAGGACTGTAGCCTTAGCCAGCCCTTAGGAATTCCACTCCAGACTCACTTTAAGACAGACCCACTTACTTAGTCCCAACTGGGCTAGTTCTTCGAGCTGATCCTCAGTCTTGGCTGTTGAAATAGCATGAGGCAACTTCAAGGTGAATGGCAGAACATCCCTGATTTTTTCAGAAAAAGAGAGAATGTAATTACATGTCCTGTTTCTACGCTGGCACACATTGTCATTGTAGCCACATTTCAGCTTAAACTGTTCAAAATGTGCTAAAGTAGACAACCCACCGCATCCAACCAAAATGTCTCTTTACTGGTGACTTTCTTATCTGTATGATCACACAAAGGAAAGGCCAACCCGTTAAGTCTGCTTGGTTTTGGCATTCAAATTTCCCTGCTGGGTAACAAATACACAAGTAGCATTCATGTCAGCATCGCTGACAATGCTGGTCGACCTATCACACCCCTCCAGCAGCATGCACTAATTTGCTAGATGCCTATCTGAATGTTAGACTCCAACTTCCTGGACAGGAATGTGCAATCGTAAATCTCACTGTCTAACACGGGGCAGAAATTTATGATGGTTTCCTTGGTGACATTTTCTCACTAGGGTCCATGCATTGGAGATAAAACTCTGCACGGTGTTTGAACTTGGATTTACATAGGATTACCCTGGGGTCTCTTCTGGAGGTATGGGTGGGGCTGGAGATTCCATGTCCATCAAGCTTTCAGGCAGTGGATGCTGTTGGTCCCAGGACCAATCTTTAAAGTCAAATCTCAGGCACTTCATGCCAGTGACTGCCCAAGCGGTGTGGCATCACGTGCAGATGGGCATTACCAAGCAACAAACCCAACAGGAAGGAGGCAAGCTGACACCAGGGTCCTGTCATAACCAGGACATAAAGTCATCAGAAGTAAATGTGTGGACCCTGACTTGCCTTCTCCTCTCTAGGCCCTTGTGAAGTTCTCACAGGGCTCAGGTTAGTCCCTTGCCTGAGAGAAGCGAATTTAGAAGAAATGAATGAGAATCCAATAACACTGGCGACCTATCAAAAAAGGCATTAAAATTTTTTTGGTAGTTGTATTGACTTATATAGAACAAATTATTTGCCTGTTCCACAAATATTTACAATCATCTGAGACATTGTTCCAGGTCCAGTAACAAAACACGAGTCCCTGCCAGGCAGAATGTCATGCTAGTGAACATCAACAGGAGACACATAAATATAAAACTGATAGAATTCACAAGACCATGGATAAAAGTTATGAATGAAAGGATAATGAAGAATATTGAAGCTAGGCATGTCGGTGCATATCTGTAATCTCAGTATTTGGGCGGTTGAGGCAGGAGGATCATGAATTCTAGGCTAGCCTGGGTTATATAGTAAGTTTCAGGTTAGTCTAGGATCCATGAAATCCTGACTCAAAAAAGGGGGGAACAAGTATTTGAAGGTGAAGTTTGGTTTCCTGAAAGTGTTCAGACCTATAAGTGGCCAGTGAGTAAACCACGTGGGGAAGTGTTATTCCCAGGAGGAGAGCAGCAGGCACAAAGGCCCTGGGGTGGGGAGCGTCTTGGCACCATTGATGAACAGCAAGCAGCCTATAGTTGGAGTGGAGCTAGTGAGGGTTTACAACTTCTGCCTGTATTTTGCCATCACAAAATGTCTCAAAAATTTCCTCTGAAGAAAATCACTTCACCAAAATAACTTGTTTATGGTGAGGTGAGGTTAGGCAACATTCTAGAATGGACTAGATTAAATCTGGTGACTGGAGAATTTTGGAACCCCTAGAGATGTTGACAGGAATAACAAAGTTGTAAAGTCAATAAAAAGAAGAAAGCAAGGGTATTCCGATAGACATTTTATCGTGTCACCAAAGCGCTGCCACACTGTCACGTGACGTCATGAGGCTGCTGCTTTTGAGGGTATCCAACCCCAATCTCCTTCTGCTTCCATGGACTGTGAGCATCTCCGTCTGTGTGTCCACTTGAGTCTGTCTGAAGCTGGTGGAGATGTGGGGTTGTGGCTGTTGTGTGCCCTTGTCCTTGCAGGGATAGATAGTGACACTGACTGTAATCTGAAGTGAAGATCAATGCCAACCAGAGCGTCACAATATTTAAACTACACTGCAAACAGATGCTTGCATGGCTGCACGCACTTCATTCAAGTCTACTTTCTCCAGCCAACGTGGGAGAAAAGCTACATGCAACAAAACCTACTTAAGGCTTTAACTTGGGCTCAGTGAGCTCCCCCGAATTTAAACACCACCTTCCAGGCTTGCGTTTTTCTTAATGACATACAAGAGGAAGCTATACCTGACATTTGTTAATGGGTGGTTGTAGGCTTTGATCTACGTAGACAATTAGATGTTGTACATGAGCCCTCTCCCCCTGTGCCAACCAAGGAGTCAGTACCTCCGCATCCTCTCCCTCCCTCCCTCCCTCCCTGTCTCTCCTCTCTTTTCTCTCTCTCTCTCTCTCTCTCTCTCTCTCTCTCTCTCTCTCTCTCACACACACACACACACACACACACACACGTGCACGCCCATGTGGGAAAAATCCTTCTCACCTACATTCTATTAAAAAGAGGGGTGGGCCCAATATTCAAGCTTACATAGCATAAAATAGGACCATTATCTTATATATATATATCTTTCATTTTTTTTCTTTTCTCCATATGCTCTATATCTCAAGGAGAAGAGACAAGCATTATTAAGCAAGTCCTATTGCAAAACACAGGACACTTGAACTCCTGTGGGATCCTCAGACCACGCTGGAAGCAAGGTGTGATGTTCTCCATCATGTGATGTCAGGGTCATACAACATGTACAGTTCTTGGCATGTCCGCCACAGAGCTTGTGGAGGTCAAGTGGGGGTTGGAACCAGCTGTGTGGGTAGAACCTTAAGTTATGAGTACCTAGCAGTGTGTAATGGGGAAATATGGGCTCTGGTATCAAGGCAGGACTGGATTCAAATACATTATCTGGTGTGTGTGTGCTACTGGTTCAGACAGGGCCTCACATAGAGCCCAGGCTAGCCTTGAACTCTCCATCTTCCTGAGTTCAGGAATCACAATATGCTTTGTTTTTAATCACATGATTGCTAGCAAGTGTCTCACAGGCTCTGAGCCTCGGCAGCTTCTCAGTAACAAATTGCCAGGAGGGTTAGTGACAATGCGACCACGGAGCCTGGCTCAGATGTGGAAGACCCAGTTACTATTCCCCTCAACTCAAGAGTGGGGCACCAACCCAGCAGTGTCACCCGAGGGGCTTGTCAGACACACAGGATGTCGAAGCACCCAAGATCTCCTGCATTGGAATCGGGTGCACATTTGAGTGTGAAAGGCAGCTTGCCTGTATGTCACAGGAGCACTGAGGCACCGGTGGTCCATAGCTACCACTACTTGTGTTCTCAACTGTGCTTTGCACTGAGCTGATCTGACACTGTGAATCACGTACCCACAGACCCGTGGATTCTCTCCTCCGTGCATACGGCACACACGCTGTGTGGAAACCTACCATGGTCTCCATTTGAATAGTGTGATGCACTGAAAACCAACTGAAAGATTTCAAAAAATACTCTGGTAAGATAGGATCTTATCACCCACTGATTATCAAGAACATAGATGAGTACCAGTAAGAGAAAAAATGCATTTTGGAAAAAAGGAAAAAAAATAAATACCTGGTGTGTAATGTTGACACTGGGATGTTTCTGTGAGTGTCTCAAGGGAGTGCCATGACTCGTAATTGTAATTTGCTGCAGGCTTTCATTTGACTTTAACCCTTTAATTGTCAGCCCTGGACCTATAGCAGGTATTATAGTCGACTTTGAACATGGAAGAGAAGGATGGGATCTTTTGGCTGGTGACCAAGTATTTGTGGGTGTACATCTTTTTTTTTTTTTTCCACAACAGTATAATTACCAGCAGACAAAACTAGGAAGGGCAACCCTTACCGACTTCACCTCTGGCTGAATGTTCACATTAATGTTTTCTCCTCCAACCTGATTGGCTTCAGACCAGGCCAGGAGTAGCTTCCTGGGGATGGAAGAATGTTGGGGGCTGTCCTTCCATACTGTTTTTTTCTCCTTGGGTTTCACATTTCTTTTTCCGAATGCAGTTTGTCATATTGTCAGGGTACTACTGGCCTTTAGTGACTAGGAACGAGGAATGCCAGATGGTCTCATTTTATTGGTACAATCATCTCACAAGGAAATGAATCATCACGGATCCCAAGTCGTTTTTAAGAGGGAGTTTTTACACAAATTTTAATATAATCCTCAATGGAAGAAGACAATTCCTGTGTGCATTGATAAAGACTGCAGTTGTGCATTTTGTTCTAGCCTAGATGTTACCTAAAAAGGTTTATCTTTGCAGAAAATGACCCCCCTGGCCATTTGTGTGGTGCCGATAGTGCAAACCCAGCACACCTCTGGGCTGCACTTGGTAGGTAGTACAGCCTGCAGACTGAATGCACGTGCACACTAAATAGGAAGATATTATTTAGCCAAAACTTAAAATGCCAAAAAGAGAAAGAATACAGTATTCAGCTAAGTAATGTCTTCACTCTCTTAATCTAAAATTATCCATAATATGTAGCCCTACTCAGGTGTTTAAAAGCACAGATACTCCAGGACTGTGACTAGACACTGAACAGGCAGCATGCTCTTGGGAGGGTGCAAGAGGCATTGTCCCTTCTCGAAGCCTTCATTTTCTTCCTGTCGGTGAGCAGTGCTGGGTTGGGTTCTCCCTCTGGATGTACCTCCTCTTCATCAAGCCATTACTATACATTCAGCTCGCCTGAGAACTTAAAAAGCCTGCCCCAGGCAGAGAAAAATCAACAGGGCAAATAAAATGTCAAATAACCTAATGTCAAATAACCTAAGCCTTAAAGTAAAATGAGCCAAGCTCGAATGAACTGCTCAGCCTCAGAGCGTGAGAGCGATAAGATGTGATCTTCAAAAATGTGTTTCGATATATCCTCTGTCCTGTGCACTCAGAAAAGCCAGGATAGCCAAGTAAAGAGCTCTGCTCAGCCAAGAGCAGGCAAGGTCGACCTCTGCAGATAGCATGGGTCTTCCAGACTCGATCACGGGGAGAACACTGACTTAGACAAGCTGTTATTAATATGAGGAAAATAAACTATAATGATAGTAATAATCTACAACCCACTCTTGACACTAGTTCACATGCTTAACTTCATCATTCATTATGAAAAAGGACATAAGCATGCAGTTAGCCTGAAGAACAACTGTGCAGATGTTTGGGTTGCTTTGAGGAATCCAAGTTAGTAGAATGGACTCCATTCCCCGGAGAATTTTCCAAGACAATATCAGGGACCTTAAGACGATACAGGCTTGCGTCACTGGTTCCTTTCTCTGTGTGTATGGGTACGTGTGTATATGTGTATTTATGATGTGTGCCTGCATGAATGTGTGCATATGTTTCTTGCTTGATGGGTCGAGCCTACAGGAGCCTTGGAAGCAGATTAAAGAGAGTCATATTCATGAAAATGTACTGGAGGGCTAAGCGGATGTTTCCATCTGAAGTCTGGTATATAGACTTGGGGAACATCTGGTTTCAGTAGCCAGTCCTTCCCCTGACATCTAATGGTTAACCAGCCCTGATCTCCCCTCTAAACTCAAGTCCAGGTCCTCAGACACACACCTAGCAGGTCCTTGGAGTCAGGAGACGAGAAGAGCTCTTACCTGCTGATGCAGTAGAAAGCAATGAGCCGGAATAAATCCGCAAAGCTGACTCCTGAGCCTTCCAGGGAAAAGGCTGGAAAAGAGAGATTCCAGAAAGCTGCTGAGTCTCCCTGAGCACGTCAGGAAAGGCAGCATGCGTGGGCCCATTTATATCCTCTCATGCTAACTACTGTGGAGTTCATGCAAACCAGCTGCGAGGGGGAGGCTGACAGCCAGACCCAGCTGTCAACAGTGGGGTGGCCTGGGGCTGGCTCCTTCCCTGACTCACGCGGAGCACATGCTGCCGTGCTCGGTAAACAGGCCTGAGACTTGACTTGCACAACAACCTGATTTTGTTTTCAAGTTCAGAGCACAAAGTTGGGCAGGGGCTAGGGACCAGTCTGGCTGCAGTGAGGGGCCATCAACACAAGGCAGTGATGGTGCGAGGCCCCCACCCCTTCTTCCTCCATTATGGACCTCCTGGACCATATTCACTTTTTGACAAGTCAGGGCTCCTCAGGTACAGTCACAGGGAAGAGTGACATGGAACCTGGAGATCATTCAAGAGTTCTGGAAATCTGTTTCTGGTTACATTCCACAAGGAAGATTCTAAAGCCATGCCATCCAGCCTTTGAGCTGAAAACACATTCCGGTGAGAGGGAGAGAGAGGCTGTGCTATGTATAATCTCCTGGCTAGTGGGGCAGGAAATGGCCCGACATGAAATCCTCTTGTGTTGGCCAACCAACCTCATGCTGCCTCTGCTGAAATTCTACTCACAATGTCATTCCTCCACAAGCATCCCAGTGACCCTCAGAGTATGAAGATTTAATTGCCTATGTTTATCCCCCTCCCCTCTTTAACATCCAAACCCCTATTTATTTGGCTGATTTTGTATTAGTTGCTTACTTAGCATTTCTGTAGTAACTCAAAACACATCTCTTCTTCTACACATATACTATCACAGACATACAGAGAGACAAGGAGACAGAAACAACAAAGGTGTGTACCAGCCTACCACATTCAGTAGGAGGGAACCCATTTTGGGTTGTTTAACTTTTCTGGGCCTAGGTTTTCTCATCTATAAAATGGATAATAATAATGGTTTTTATCTTTGCTTGTTGGAAGGGTCATGGTGGGGATTTAAAATGTTTTAAATTTTAAAAAATGAACTAATTGATATGAAAGTACAAATATACAAATATAAAGTGGTACTCATTACACTGTCCGGAAATAATGATCAAGTGTTTATGCCTATAGAGCAAGCCTTTTTTCCTACCTCAGTTTGTACAATACACAGGCTCTGCTCAGAAGGTGTCATCATGGTGGGACCCAGACCATTGTTAACTCCCATGGCCAGGATAATGCTTTGGTCAAGGTCATGTGGAGAGGATGAAGGGAGTGGCTAAAGTCTGTCATATCACAGAGGAAAAAGTTCTAGTAACAACAGAACCTTGATGGGCAGTGGAGGGCTCTCATAGCTGAAAAAGAAATGACTTCCAGGCCACCTTTCCAGGTCAAGGAGAACTTGGGATATTTTGGAAGGATTTAAAAACCAGAACAGTTTAAAAACTGTCCACTGATTGGCCAATGGTCTTTCAGAAGCCAACTTTTGAATTACTTTACATAAATTCATCTTTTATTTATTTAAATAAAAAGATCCACCTTTAAAATGGTAGATCTAAGATGTGTCCTCAGATGCCCTCCCGATGTCTTTAAATTATTCTCCAGGTTCTGCCCGCTCAAACATCCTTTATCATGTGAGCTCAGAGTTTAATTGGGACCGGAAGTAGATCAAAGATCTCCATGGATTCAATGGAAGGTCATTTGGCTGAGGGAGACTGAACTCTGGAGTGGTGTAATCTCATGCTTGCCTTTCAACTGACCTTCAGTTTCTCAGGGCCCGCTGCGTTTCCAATCCCACTTCCTACCTCGCCTTTCCTGGCCTTCACCCCTCAGCTTGCTAACTAGGGAATTCACAGATCCCCCCACTTTGTTGTGCAGATCCGTCTCCCGCTCTTTTCTCAGAGACTGGCAGCACATCAGAACTGTGTGTTCCCTCTTTTATTGAAAACTTGGCCTCCCAACGCTTCACATTTCCAATGACCAACGAGTAGACAGCAGCCACGGGCTGGCAAGAAGAAAACCAACACGAGTGAATATCTGCTCCCTTCAAAACCCCACCAGTTATCTAGGCAGAGGGTCACATTCCACCTCGGCTGGGCTGCGCTTCACAGAACACTGAGCAGCGGTGCCTGCCCGCAGGGAATGCCTGTGCTCGGTGTGACTTATTCACAGAGATGTGCAGGCACATGTTCTGGAGTCAGAGCCTGTAAAAAGGCTCCACTGCACAACCTGCCCCGTGGGTTACTCATCAGCAAACCTGAGGTCAAAATCCATGCTCTAGTTAATGGGGAGGGGACAAGAAAGAGCTTCTGCTAAATTGCTACCACATGCCAGTTGCAGGCACAGATTGTCTAGCTGACCTGCGAACAATTCAGAGGTTAGCATCCCCCTACTGCACAGATGACAAGACCAAGGCTCCTGAGGTAGGTCACAGTATCGAGACTTCTGCACGTGTCTGTCTCAAAGCACAGAATCCTTCCAGGAGACATGAGGCCTTTAAGGAGCCCAGTCCTCACCATCCAACAATCACTTACTGTATGTGCTTTCCTTTATGGCGAATTCCTTGAGCTGAGCTCCAAAATCACAAGGCAGGCGAAGGGAGAGAACTTTCTTCTGCATTTTGGAGGATTTACGAACTAAAAAGATCTAGAAAAGGAAAGAAAACTTTAAGTTTAGGAGACATTTAGAAGGTTGGAACCCGGGCATATAATTTTTCTACACCCGATGCCGGTGAATAGAAGGCCCTCCCCGCAGAATCATGTAGCTTGATATCAGCAGGGCACTGCAGGCAGGGAAAGGCTTGAGCCCACTGAAGACCTCTTGCTTAGACAACTGGCTTTAGGGAGTGGAGGTGGCTCAGTGAGTAAAGGGCTTGCTGTACAAGCATGAGGACCCGAGTTCAGATCCCCAGCACCCATGTAAAATTCCAGGCATGGTGGTGGCACCTGTAATCCCAGCACTGGGAAAAGTGTGACAAGAGGACCCTCCTGGGCTTATTGACCAGCTAGTCTAGCTGATTGTTGAGTGAGCTGCAGGTTCAGTGTGAGACCTTGTCTTGCAGAATAAGGTTGAGAGCAATTGAGGAAGACACCTGATGTCAACCTCTCTCTCTCTCTCTCTCTCTCTCTCTCTCTCTCACACACACACACACACACACACACACACGCACGCACATGCACGCACGCATGCACACCACATGCACATAAATACACACACAGCACATGCACATAAATACACATACACATAAATACACACACATAAATATACACACAAATGCACATAAAAACACACATGCACATAAATACACACACCACATGCACATAAATACATACACATAAATACACACATAAATATACACAACACACATATGCACATAAAAACACACATGCACATAAATACACACACACACAGCACATGCACAAAACCCAAAAAGGGAAGAGAGAAAAGTGGCTTTGGCACTTTGGAAGACCATACTTTCTCTCTTACCCAACCTCACCCATGCACTGAGGAATTCCCTCGTCTGTAGACCTGGCAGTCTGGTGACTGTCTCGCTGCCATAGCTACACATTTATACATTCCCCAGGCCCTGTCTCATACAGGTGTTGGGCTGATGAAACCTAATTTCTAAACAAAGGTCACATGGCTAAACCATAGGTGGTGAATTAGGAGTTCACTGGCTAATAATTAGGCTTCTGGCAAATTTAAGAAAGGAACTTTGATTTGCTACTAAGAGTGAAAAAACAAGACCTTTCTTTTTAAAATTTTCACATTAAAATATGAATTTATAGCTTCCCTGGAAAAATGAGATAATATGACCATACCATACATGATGGTAAAAACCCTCTGGAGTCAAAACTGGCCATCCCATCGGGGAGGTGAGTGGGTGTTATGAGGTTCATCCCAGCCCACACAGGCTGTCCATTTACCCCGGAGTTCACCTGTCAGCTTTAAACCATCGAACTCCCAGCACTGACTTCAGGACACAGGTTGGCCTTAGCAGAGCTAAGTCTTCCACGATGCTGCGTAGACCACGACCTTCACAGCTCCAGGAGGCACCATGCTCCTGATGTACAAATCACACCACGGGCTGTGTAGTGTGGCGATCTTGGCTGAGTCCTGATCCTCTCCTGTGGTGGATGATCCTTCTTGAAGAATCCTATCCTTTCCCTTTCCTGTGTGTGCTCCTGTGCACATGTGCAGTTGTATATGCCCATATGTGCACATATGTAGAGGCCAAAAGACAACCTTGGTTGTCACCCTCAGATCGCTTTAATTTATTTGGAACAGAGAGAGAGAGAGAGAGAGAGAGAGAGAGAGAGAGAGAGCATGCTAGGGCCCCTGCAAAGTCCAAACACATGTACTCCTTTTTTGCATCTGGCTTTATGTGGGTACTGGGGAATCGAACTCAGGTCCTTAGGTTTTGGAGGCAAACACCTTAAGTGCTGAGCCATCTCTCCAGCCCAGATCAGTTTTTGAAATAGGGTTTCTCAATGATGTGCAGGTGACCAAGTAGACTAGACAGGCTGGCCAACCATCACGGTTTCCTCCTCCCCAGGACTGGTGTTATAAGCGCACGCTGTGTCCAGATCTTTAATGTGAGTCTTGGGAATGAAACTCGGATCCTTATGCATGCATGGCGAGCACTTATTCAACTGAGCTCTCTCTCCTCTCACCTGTCCTGTTTCCTTAAATATTTCTCTTTCCTCTGGCTATGGATACCTTACCCTCTTGCTCCTCTATCCTGCAGCTGCATTTCCTTTACGCGGTCTGATCTTTGTTCCTCTCCTTATGTTTAGTTAGTAGTTCTCCAGATACTTTACTGGGGAAGGAGTGGCCGTGGGAACTGGGTGACTGGTGAGGAGTGAGCTGAGAAGCTCGGGGCTGTCTTTTCTCTCCGTGTTGGAGGGAGGCATCCACAGACCTCATCTGGTTCATTCATCTGAGTGCTCAAAGTGACTGGGACAGCCTAAAATCATAGCAGATGCTCCCTAAATGACATCTGATGGGCAAGGAGCCCAAGTCCTGCTGAGAGGCAGCTGCTGGCGGAGAGGAAGCAAGCCCTGCTCCCTGTGCAGGTGGGACCACCCTATGGACTCCCTTAGGGTCAGGAGTGCAGCTCCTCAGCTTTGCTTCCTACTGGACTGACGTCTCACTAGAGGGGCTTGGCTAAGTCTGGCCTGCAGAACACATCCGCCCTGCTTCTCTGAGTAAAGCTGTACTGAAATATACCACACATTGTTTACATATGGCCTGTGGCTGCTTTTTCCAGAAAATGCCAGAGCTGAGTAGGTGTGACAGACATGGTATGACCATTGGGACTCGGGTTCTTTACAGAGGGGTTTTCAGGTTCCTGTTTCAGGCAGGCTGTGGCTTAATTAAGTTACCACTGACCACGCTCAGGCCACAGGGCCAGGCTTTCAATCTAGCTTCACACTTTTCCTCAACACTTCACACACTTCAGCCATCTTCCAGCTCGTCCTGTCTTGTTTCTCCTGCCCAGATGACTCCTGTCCTTCCCCTGCCCTCTGCCTGTCCCATCTTGCTGGGTCCCTGTCCAGGAATCAGGTCGGTGGATGGCTTGTTCCCATGCAGGTCTCAGCAGGAATAGATGTGCCCCACCGGGCAAGGTGGGAAAGAACTGTTGTCTGGTAATGTCCTGATTCAGAACTTTGGCAGAAATGCAGGAGCAGACAGCTCAACGGGCAGAAAGTAGGGTTTCCTGATCACACAGAACAAAGGGAGAGGCCACGGCCCAGCGTGCTAGCCAAGGGTCTCTGAATACTGTGTCCTCTGACTGTAAGCATGCTCCAGCAGATGGCTTAGTCTGTCTCATTCTGTTTCCAAGAATAAAGAAATAAAGGTTCACTGCTAAGAAAATCGGTTGTAACAGACGGGTTCTGGACCTTTGAAAGTCCAAAGTTTGGTTTGGTTTTGTGTCTGTCAATAAGATACTCCTTAGACAATCATTGATGGGATTTTCTCCTCGCCTCTCCATGATCGTCTTATTTTCTTCATATTGCCTTATGCTTTAAGCTTTATTTTCTCTGTGGCTTACTGCACACAGGCTGGCCAGTAGAACACTCAGCAGGGAAGAGAATGTTCTCTCTAATCTGCATCATTCACCATGGTGGCCAGTATGCCTTTAGCATAGCTGAGAAACTGAATTGCTAATTTTATTTACTTTAAGAGTTTAATAGCCACATGGAGCAAGAAGCTATCTCAGTGGGCAACATAGGGTGTACCAGTCAATCATTGTGAGGTGTTTTTTTTTAAAAAAGAAACATTTATGGAGATATGGAGTGATTTTCTTTGCTTGCCTGTCTTCCTTCCTTCCTTCCTTCCTTCCTTCCTTCCTTCCTTCCTTCCTTCCTTCCTTCCTTCCTCTCTCCCTCCTTCCCTTCCTTTTGCTGTTATTGTTATTATTATTTGGTTGTTTTATTTTTTTTTTTTTGGACAGGACCCCTCTATGTAGTCCAGGCTGGCCTTGAACTCATAAATATTCTTGCCTCAGTCTTCCAAAGGCTAGGACTACAGACATGGACCACCATACCCAGCAGTGGGGCAGTATTAATACGAAGAAACAGTAGTGTTGGACAGGGAGTAACCGTTAAGGCTGAATCGGGCTTTGGTTCATAGGGAAAGCCACTGAGGACAGCAAAGCAAAGAGGATTACATGGACAGCCTCAGCAGACAAGTCTGTAGACCAGAACTTCTGAAGGTTGGGTCTCAAGCTGGATGGTTGGGTCTCCCAGGGACCTGGGCTCATAATAAAGCAGGGACAACTGGAACCCAGAACCAGGCTGAGAAGGCCAGCCCCAGGACCTCTGGTCAGCATTTCTCCTCCTTCCACTCTACTGAGCTGTGGGGACCCAAGGTAACCCAGCAGGTGAAGACAGTGCCATAGACCAAGGTCCACACCAGAAGCCACGCCTCAGGCTCAAAGCTGGGGAGCGCTTTCTGAAACTGTCTGGCAGTGTTTCTCCGCCGGGAGCAGCAGTCCTGGGGTCCCAGAGTCTCACCCCTGGAGGCTGGGACTGCAGGACCCGTGCAGCTTCCTCCTCTCCCAGACTCAGCTGCAGCCATATGGGATGCGTGTGGAGGAGCCGGTCCAGGATGCTGAGCCTGTTGGAGAGGCTGTCATAGCCAGAGTCCCGGGGACACGTCTTCCCGTCCTTCTCCTCGGGATAGCCGTCATCCTTGTGCCTTACCATGCTAGAAAAAAGACAAAGGTGACTTCAGGTGACTGCTGACATCCCCACAAGCTCACTATGCAGACCTGTCAGAGCATGTGCGCCATCCTACCAACTTATCATCTTCCCCCAAGAAGAAAGGCCTTGAGGGCAGGCAGTCTGAAGTTTCATTTCACTCTAATCCCTAATATGAAAGAAAGTACTTTGTATTCAACAGACCTAACCTTGTTTTTCCGGCCCTGGTCTCCAAGGGTTCTAAGCACTCTAAATACTGTTTAGCTTGGGTTTGTCTTTGGGCATAAAGCATTTCTGACTTGGAAGATCGACGCTTAAATGCTCAGTTCCAGACTCAGTAACCATGAAGCCTCGGTGAACCTTAAAGGCAAAATGCACTTAGTTCTATTCATTTTGTATCCAAAAGGTTGGACTTCATTTCTTCTGACAAACAGAAGTGTTTTCATCACAAACATTATTCATAACAAGACATCACAATAGACGGCACTATGGTAGTCATCAAATCATAGTGACATTAGTTTTAAAAACTCAACCAATGATGCAAACAAATGTCAGTTCACTGACAAACAGGGCAGCAAACTGTTTTATGCTCTGAGTGGAATTTTATTCAGTCACACAAAGGAACAAGGTATGGACACATGCTACCTGACAGATAAAGCTGGAAAACATAAATGAAAGAAGCTAGGCGTACAAGGTCACATTTTGGGGGGTGGAGGGTGGAGAACGGGGTCTCGTGTAGCACAAGTTGTCATCTAACTAAGAACACCATACTGTATGACTCTACTTACACACACTAAGAATAGGAAAATCCTAGGGAGAGAAAGTAGGTAAGTGGTTTCCCAAGAATAAAGGACAAGGGAAAGGGGAGCGGCTGCAAACAGGTACCAGGTTTCTTTAGAAGATGGAGGAAATAAGGTATGAGGTCAGGGTGAGGATTGCACAATGTCATGAATATACCGAAAATCTGAATGACTCATACACTTAAAAGGGCAAATTTTATGGTCTGTGAATCGTATCAACAAATAAAGCATATTGAACTCCTTGGGTGCCAACACTAATTCTCTCGGTGAGCATTTAATCCTTGTTTTAGAAATGAGCGGACTGAGGCCCAGAAGGGCTGTGTAGCGTTCTAAACAGTCACAGAATGGCAGAGTGTGGTGTCCACCTCATTTTGCAGATACCAAATAAGATGGACACCACGAGATAGGTTGTATACTGGGCCCTTTACAAACATTCTCTCATTTTCTCCTCACACCCCTGAACTGTCAGAATTGTGATACTGGTTTTAAATAAAGTTCAAGTTATGCCCTTGCTCAGAGGGAGGGGGCAAAAATACTAACCCAACGCTTCTTGGCTGGGGTCTATCTTCTTATCCCACCCTCAGCACTGACTCTTTCCCTGACGTTCAAGGGACAAGTCTCCAATGTGGTCCCGGAGGAGCCAGCAGGAGCGTCAGTTCTCATCCCTCGGCCCAAAGAGGCAGTCTTGGGGTACACTTGGCTGTCAGACACCTGAACCCTGAGAAACCAAGCATGTGTCTCAAGAGTAGGAAGGATGGGAGAATGGGGGGACTGCACAAAAGAAAGTGTGAGGTTGTTCAAGGGATAATGTTACTCCTAAGAAGCAGTCAACCCGAGCTGATTGCCTATGCGATGCCGTATGTGACATCATAGAATAGCCACAATGAGAGCCCACGGCTAGAAATCCCAGCCCAGGCTTGGCCCACCTTCTTGGCTTTCTTCAGATCTAAACAACCATGCTTTCATTCAAGACCTAGCTTTCAGCTGTGTACCTGCACCACAGCTACACATGAGGCTGAGGCAGGAGGATCACTTGAGCCCAAAGATCAAGGCCGGCCCTAGCACACAAACAATAAATTAAGGATTATCTTTTATTTCTTCTCAAGCCTGTGAAAGTTTTTCTTTGCCTTGGCTACCAGTTTTAAGAGAGAGAGAGAGAGAGAGAGAGAGAGAGAGAGAGAGAGAGAGAGAGAGAGAGAGAGAGAGAGACATTGTGCCAAAAGAAGTAAAGCTGGGAGTTGCTGGAGAGATGGCTTAGCCTTTAAGGCACCTTGACTGCAAAGCGTAATGATCTGGGTTTGATTCCCCAGTAGCTATGTAAAGCCAGATGCACAAAGTGGCACATGCATCTGGAGTTCATGTGCTAGATACCCTGGTGTGCCCATTCTCTCTCTCTCTCTCTGCTTGCAAATAAATAAATATATTAAATTTTTTAAAAGAAGTAAAACTGTCTTTTTTGCTATGCTCTTGCAGTACCTCAGGGTGTTTTTATTTTTACATGCCAATATGTGTGTGGTATGTGTGTGTGCATGCGTGTTCATGTGTGTGTGTGTGCCCATACACTTGGTGGCCAGAGGTTGACTCTGGGTGTCTTCCTCAACTGCTTTCCCCCTTATTTATTATTATTATTTAATTTATTTATATATTTTTTGAGCCTGGGTATCTCACTGAACTCCCTAATTCAGCTGGATTAGCTAGCCAGCAAACCCTTGGAATCCCTTGTCTCACCCTGCTCGGTACTGAGATTACAGGCCCATGCCACCACACCTGGCTTTTGTTTTTACGTAGGTTCTAAGGATCCAAACTCGGGACCTCATGCTTGCATGGCAAGCACTGTACTGACTGAGTGATCTCTTCAGCCCCATTTGAAGTGACTATTTGTAGCTTTAAAACAACAAACTCTTCCAAAGGAAGCTGGTGTTGAGATTTCTATCACATAAGGTGAGCTAACTGGGGACTACTGACTCTCACACCTGGCTGTCTGCAAAATCACCCAAGAAGCCTGAAGAAAGGTCACTGTGTAGATTTATACCCCAGTTCAACAAACGAGACTGAGTGTCTGGGTTGGGATGCAGGTATCAGAATTTCTAAGTCCCATGGTGTCATGGTTTGATCCAGGTGTCCCCCACAAACAAATGAATGTGTTCTGATAGATCAATCTTCAGATGATGGCAGTTTGGGTTTTACAACCTCCAAGGAGCTGTGTTGTTGGGGGCAGGCTTATGGGGGTTATAAGCCAGCTTCCCCTTGCCTGTGTTTGGCACACCTTCCTGCCACTGTTTCCAGTGCTGTGGTGGAGGTGATGTCCACCCTCTACTCATGCCATCATCTTCCCTGCCAGGATGGAGTCTCTCCTCGAGTCCATAAGCCAAATAAACCCATTCCTCCACAAGCTGCTTTTGTTTGGGTTCTTTCTGCGCAGCAACTACAAAGCTGACTACAACACATGGCATCCCAACACGAACACCCGTGTGGGAGTCCCCTGAGGTCTCGTGAAGCCTCAAAGATTCTGATTCCATAGATCCAGGGTGGAACAGAGATGCTGTACTGCTAATAAGCTCTGGGTGAGGTTACTCTGTCAATCTGAAGACTAGGCCTTGAGGACCACTTGATGGAAATGAAGCACAGACACACATCTTTAACTCTGACCCAGTTACCTACTGGGTCATGTTAGGGGACCAAGAAGGGAGAATGCCATGCCATTGAAGGAATTCTTGGGATTTTCAGAGCTAGGGCAGTAGCTCAGTGGAACAGAACTTGCTTAGCATATTTAAGATCCCTAGGACTGCAAGAAAAAAAAAATGGACAGACAAAAAAATGAAAGCATGTTTCTCTACCACATCCAGTTGGCCATAATATTATCAAGACCAGATTTGACAATGTCTAATAACACAATTGCAAATATGACACTTCTTCCTTCCTTAGAAAGGACACATCCTGTGAGTCCTCCTCAATCTGAAGATGCTAAAAACCCCTTTGTTTTGATGACTGACCTCAGCCTAAACAGCCAGGGACGAGACAGGAAAGATGGTGAGTAAGATTCATGGAGCCCCATAAAGAAGCAACCATAAATTACATAGTACAATTAGTCTTTGGAATTGACTCAGCTAACTCCTTGATCCAGCCAGCCACGTGAGGTTTACAGCGTGTTATTACAGGACAAAGTGGCTTTTATCAGGGACAACTTTCAGGAAAGAACTGATGGATGAAAGATGGACTGTACAGTGGACGCTATCACTCCTACCAGAGTCCCTTTGCCAGGCCAGACACCCAAACCCTGGCTGCCAACAACACGCCTCCCCATTCTCCTGGAAAGGCCTGGAGGTTATCCCCTCTCCCCGGGGAACCGACCACTGCTCATGATGTATGTGGCTGTGGAGAGAAGTCCTCTCGTCTCAGGATGAGGCAGCTCTGGGGTGCTATACAAGCCCCTGAACCCTCTGTGGGATCTAGCTGAGCTGACATCTCTGCTTTGCTTGTGTCTCTGTCCATCCCACACCCCTCACTCCTCCTCAGAATGCTCCTGAGTGGTCCATTCCAGAACCATCTTCACAAGAAATGTCCCTATTAGGCTCTGCTTCTAGAGAACGCCACCTAAGACTGAACCAGCTGAGAGTGAAAGAAACCAGTGGTTTTCCAGACAGACAGATGGCTCTGCATGCAATTCAGTGTAGGCGAAGACCAAGTGGTTTACACAAATAAGGTACACACACACACACACACACACACACACACACACACACACACACACACAATCCAGGTGATTGAAAAAAATGACATGGTCACAGTGGTGCCCTCGTACCTGCCCTTGCTGGAAGCATGCTGTCCCTCTCCTACTTGTGAGGCATGTGAGACCTTGGCCAGCTCCTTTCTTGAGCCTCATTTTCCTGATCTGAAAACGATACCTCCACCACCAGGTTGGAATTATACCTTAAGGACCAGCTGCTTGAGAACTAAAAATGAACCACAAAGCAAGCAAGCGAAAACTGGGAATGGGTGCTAAGTCCAGGAGGTAAGAAACCATTAGGAAAGCAGGGGGAGGGGCTCCGAGGGGTCAGGAAGGGATCTCAAGGCGGAGGGAACAAGAGAAGAATGTGGAGAGAGGGGAGAAAGATAAAATATCACGTGCTTTAACTCTTATGCAGAATCTACACTTAATAACAATAGCACACACACTCACGCTCACATACTAACACCCACATACTCACACCCACACACTCTCACACACTAACACACACTCACACATCCACACCCACTCACCCCCCCACTCTCACACCCACTCGCACTCTCTCTCTCTCTCTCTCTCTCTCTCTCTCTCTCTCTCTCTCACTCACACACACCCTGAAAACCGGGAGGAGCAGGAGAGAATATGGGGGCAAATATGAACAAAGTATGATATATATGTATGAAAATGTCCTGGTGAAGCCAATTTTTATGTTAATTTAAAAATTAACAAAAGAATACAAAGGAGTCAAGATATTCACAGTTATGAAACAATGTCCACAGATCACTTAATTACAGAAGGAGAAAAGGTATGTTGAGCCGGGCGTGTTGGCACACGCCTTTAATCCCAACCCTTGGGAGGCAGAGGTAGGAGGATCGCCCTGAGTTCAAGGCCACCCTAAGACTACATAGTGAATCCAGGCCAGCCTGGGCTAGAGCAAGATCCTACCTCCAAAAACAAAGCAAAACAAAAAAATTTCAACAAAAGATGAATTTTGGTGTATAGTATAATTTTACATTTTTTCCATAGGGACTGAGATATCTCAAAGTAACAGGTTGGAGAAAAAGTAACAATATTCACACCTCACTGGCTTTTACAATTTTATTTTTTTCTTTTTGAGACAGGGTCTCACTATGTAGCCCAGGCTGGTAACAAAGTCATAACTCTCCTGCCTCCACCTCCCAGGGATTACAGACAGCACCAGCACACCTACGACCTCAGGTATTTCTCTACTGCTCTCTTCCTCTTTCTACCTCACAAAGAACTTTGAAATACCAATCTATTTAATTGTCTTTTTTTCCCTTTTTCTTTTACCTTTGGCTCTTTTCTGTCTATCAAACCAAGCTCCTGTGCTCAGCTCACTGGGACATTCATCCTATTTTACACCCCTTTAAAAGAATGAAACACAAACATAAGCAAATAAAACAGAACGATACATCTTCCTTGAGTTAACAGTTATGATTTTTCAAGTGGACTATTTATATCATCTGTGATTATGCCTGCTTTTTTTCTCTTCCTGATAAATATTTCAAAGGTACCAGGATTTTTCCTTTCTCAGCAGACTGGTGTAGTCAGGAAACAACTTCTAAAAACCTCACATAGACGGAATGTCAAGCCCTCAGTGGAGGTCACGGAAGCCCTCCCTCCCTTGCTGGCATGTTCCTGGACATGAGGCAGCCCCTGTCATGCTGTCACACCTGCCTGGAAGTGGGGACGTTCCAGGCCCACCTTCCTGGACCAAGACATCTTTATGTTTAACTGAGGTCTTCTCTTTTGCCTCCTCTTCTACTTCCAGACTTGCTGGGCCAGGGAAATAAAGTCACTTGGAGACACGGGAAGGCTGAGTCAGCAGGATGTCTTTGGAGGCCCAACCATCATCACAATTTAGCAAACAGTGTGTGTGTTTTCCTGAAGTTGAAAAAAAATCAAATTTTTATTTTGTGTGATCGAAAATAGTATGCATAGATTTGGTTCATCATTTTTTGGTTTTCACTTTAGGAAAGAGAAAGGAACAATGAAAACAAGGTTTGTAAACCTTTCAGTTCCTTTTTTTTTTTTAAGGCAGGGTTCTACTCTATCCCAGGCTGACGACTCATTTCATAGACTAGGCTGGCTTTGAACTCACAGCCATCCTCCTACCTCAACCTTGGGAGAGCTGGGATTATAGGCATGTGACATCATGCCCATCGTTTTCACATGTAGCCCAGGCTACCCTGGAACTCACTATGGAATCAAAGATGACCTTGAGCTTCTGATCGTCCTGCTCCTGAGTTTACAGAGGTACATTTTCAGTTACTTTGTTAGTTTTTCGATGTAGGGTTTCACTCTAGCCCAGGCTGACCTGGAATTCACTATGTAGTCTCAGGGTGGCCTTGAACTCATGGTGATCCTCCTACCTCTGCCTCCGGAGTGCTGGGATTAAAGGCGTGCGCCACCACGCCCGGCTTAGCTCATATTTTTATTCACTTTTTTTTTTCCGTGTCGGAGATTGAACCCAGGGCCTCGTGTGTGCTAGGAAAGTGCTCTACCACTGAGATGCATCCTCACCTTTTGTTCTAGAATTGTCAGCTTCCTCCTGTTTTCATGGCAAACAGTTATAGAGTGCAAACAGATGGGCAGGGCTAATCATTAGGAAGCTAACCTTGTCAATAAAGCAAAACATACATAAACAACAACTAAAGCAGACTCTGTTCCATCTGGTTTTTGCCTTTGAATTAATTGTGGTTTAAGTGTCATTGCACTGCATTGTCCCCAGAGCAGAAAGAGCTGCAGAGCTATGACTACCTGAAGAACTCAGAGACTGCTCCACTGTAGGTTATTAGTATTTCACTCTGTAGTCTCCGGGTGGCCTTGAACTCACAGCAATCCTCCTACCTCTGCCTCCCAAGTGCTGGGATTAAAGGAGTGTGCCACCACGTGCCCGGTTATTAGTATTTCATTACTGGGAACTCCTAGCATTCCTCCTCCCTCAGAGTTCCAGAGTAATGGGATTACCAGTGTGATCCACCAAGCCTGGCTTTGTTTTGCTATTTTATAACATCTCAGTGGTTGGTCAAAACCAGACTATGTCCCAAAGTGTGGCAGATATATTCAGATGGTACCTGAAGCTTAGCTTTACTTTAATGACTGGTATGAATTTTCATAGCATTAAATGAAAAATATAGAAGGCCATTGTTTTGGACTAACTCTTATCCTGAATAACACACCACGCTAAAATAAGAAATAAATAAAAACCATTCAGGCTAAAGTTCATGTCACCAAGTGGAAATGAAGATATTTATTTGACCTTCTGAGAAATCCTGATTGAGGCCAGCATAGCCAAATCCCTCCAATGGCTAATTTCATGCCGCCTTAATCTTTGCTCAACGGGTAACCTGAATAATCCCACATCAACCAACCAATTATTGTTCTGTCATTCTGATTCCGTTTCCACATTACGGCAAAAGTAACTTTCAAAGGAATGATTGATCATTTTTGTTCATTTTTTCTGCTTTCTTTAGCCCTTTTCTATGCACTTTACCAACCTCCTCTTTTGCTCACTGTAACACTTTTTCCTATTTCATGGAAAAATATCCAGTTCTACAATTGAAAAAAGACAATGAAGCTGGGCCTGGTGGCAGATGTCTTTACTTCCACAGTTAGGTCAGAGGCAGAGGTAGAAGGATCACCTGTGGCAGTTCAAGGTCACCTTGAGACTACCTAGTGAATTTCCCAGTCAGCCTGTTCAAGACCCTACCTCAAAAGACAATCGAAGCACTTGACACTAAATTGTATATAATTTTGGCCTTTCACAGCAGTGACATATGGTTAGCATATTTCTCAGTTATGGTAGGGATATGAAATTTACCATTTAAATGAAAGTAAATGTATACAAAGGGGGACTCAGCTTAAAGAAACTGCTAGGTAAATTAGTAAAGATGATTAAGAGTAAAGGGTAGCATACCACATAACTGAAATTTGAAATGATATTCTGGATTGGAATGGTTGAATATTTTCCATGTTCGTATTCAGTAATCCTCTCTTAGATTCAAAAGGAAAGATCATCTTGTATAAGCTATTTTGGCCCCCTCCTTGCTGAGTTTAAACTATTTTTATTGATTTTATTCACTTATCTGGTGCCAGGGATTGAACCTTGAGCCTTACAGGCTGACTACCATGAGCCCCAAGCTGTTCTTGAAAGTCCATCACTCTATCTGGCTCCTGTCTACCTGTCAAACCTGGGCTCAAGTCCCAGTCTCTCAGCTTCAAGTCATCCTGTGGCCTGAACCCCCTCACAGCTTTGTAGTATCTGAGGTGCATCCCCCCCCCTCCAATGCTGATCTCTGATGAGCCCAGGGCAGGCATGGCTAGGGGCCTGAGTGGGAGGTGATAAGTCGACACTGATGTCCATCAGTGAGTGGTGGGGTGGCCCATGGGTACTGGGTCACCCCCTTGGCTTCATTCTGAGGTCTTTCTATACAACCTGGGATTCAGGCCTTCCCTCAGCCTGGCCTGAATGAACAAAACCTCCTACTCAGTTCGAGGCTCAGGAGACAAAGGGTTCTTGTCTGTGTGTTTATCAGGAAATGGGTGGCCAAAGTCACCACTATTCCCAAGAGCCCCCTGGCCTCCGGCCATCGTGGGGCCTGAGGTGATGATGCAATTGCAGGCCCTGCAGAATAGTGGATCCAAAGTTTCAGGCGCTCCTTCCTCATTGCTCATGAATTCCTCTCCTAGACACTCGTAGCCTTCAGCCAACTAAACAGGGTAGAGATTGGTTAGAAAAGCCAATGGTGAGTTTCACCCTAGAATTGCAGGTCTATACCCACTGACATAGGACACTGGTGACAAGTGCTCTGTCTAAAGTCCCCAAATATGGAATGCCTATTCCAGTGCTAGGAAGGATATTCCAACAGCAATAGCTCACTGCATACAGAAGACCCTCTAAGTAGATGGCACTGCATACACAGCCCTTCAGTTCAGGCAGGTGCACTTCATGAGGTCTCGAGAAACCCAATGGGATGCTGGAGTACACAGGTCAGAGACCTGGAGCATTCACTCAAGTCCTCATTTTAAAAAAATATTTATTTGCAAAGAGAGGAGAGGGGAGGGGAGAGGAAGGGAGAAGAGGGGAGGGGGAAGGAAGGGAGGGGAAGAGAGAAGAGGAGAGGGAAGGGGAA
>PVHP010022902.1:0-27782 GCA_004024765.1 Zapus hudsonius
GGAATGCCTGACCTCCAACTTCTGAACCAGCCGCCTGCATGTGCATTGGCTTCCAGGCTGTCCCGCTGCACCTGGGCTCCTGGCATGATGATGCCTGAGCACACTGTGTGGACTGCTTTCGGGACACTGAACTCCATGTGAACACTGCACTCTGTGGACACTGCTGAAATCTGTGTAGACACTGCAGTCTGTGTGGACATTGTCATCTGTGTGGACTCTGCACTCTGGGTGGACACTGCACTCTGTGGACACTGCACTCTGTCTGCCAAGCCTACTACTTAGTTCCTTAAATATTGCTTTGTTTACGTGAGAATGGAAAAGACAATGGAATGAGATGGATGAGACAGGATTGGATAGATTAGGGTAGAACACAATCCATGTCTGATATCTGAATTTTGTTTTCTTTTAAAAAAATTTGTGGGGGCTGCAGAGATTGCTTAGCAGTTAAGTGTACTTGCTTGCAAGGCCTGAGAGCTCAGGTTCAATTCCCCAAAATCCACGTAAAGCCAGTTGCACAGAGTGGGCGAGCATCAGGAGTCTGCATGAGTGTTCCCTCTCTCTCTCTCTCTCTCTCCTTACAAATAAATATTTAAAAAAAAACTAAAGATGTGGGCTAGAGAGATGGCTTAGTGGTTAAGGCACTTGCTTGCACAGACTGATATTACAGGTTTGAATCTTCAGTACCCAGGTAAAGCCAGATACACAAAGTGGTGCATGTACCGAAGCTCATTTGATTGGTAGGAGGCCCTGGGGCACCCATTCTCTCCCCCCCACAATAATAAATAAAAACTAAAGATATTATGATATAAGCCACATGGAAACCTAATTCTTTGTTAGCTAACTTAAAAATATTTAATTTTTCAAAGAGAAAGTTCATACCAGAAGTAACCTGTGGGGGTAGATATATTGCACACAGAAGCTGTAGTCTGTTATAGAAAAATCCCAGCACCCAGGGATGGGATATTTTCTCAGTGAGTATGAAGACTGTCAGTAAAAGTTAAAAAAAATAACATTGAACTCAAGAGTGAAGAATATGCTACAAATAATAATTTAAGTTGAAATTAAGAAACAGGCTCTAGGAGCTCTGCTTCCCAGCCCTGTCTACCTATTGGTCGGCTCCTCCATGCAGGGGCATTCAAGCTCCCACCTTCCATGAAAACGCCATTAGCTTCTCCTGTCTTTCCTTGTCCTCCCTCAACCAGGACTTAGTATCTGTGTACAAAAGGCCATGCCTACTAGAACCAAGCTATAGCAAAATAGTCACACTCCTGCTCACTGTCCTTTATCTCATCTTGAATCTCACCTGCAGCCTCTGTGGACAGGTCTGACTCTAAATGAAAGTGTCCCAACTGAGGCACCCTTGTCCCCCACGATGGCCTTCTCTGCTGTAATGTGCTTGGCCTGGTGAGAGACAGGCAACAGGTACATAGTACCAGGGAGTTAAGGCCCCCAAGGAAACCAAAGAAAAAAGTTGATAAATATTCTAGTTCTCATGTCCCATTTAGTCTCTCATGGTGTTCCCAGTGGAACTGAAGTGTAAAACCCCCCAGGAACAGTGAAAACTTGCTCAGTGAATCAACTTTTTCTGGCTTTCCTCACTTCTGAGGCTCACTTCTGTATTTCCTCACTGTGTTTCCTGGAACCAATTGCCAAACAAACTCCTTGTATATAAGTCTTTGTTTCCCTGTCTGCTTCCGGGAAAAGCCCAAAGACAAAATATTGAGGAACAATTGACAGTTCTGACAGATCGCTGCCAGTATCCAGGGCCAACCAGTATCTAGGCCAATAGCTCTCCTCTCTAAACACCCAAGTGTCATGTCAGTGCAGACGAGATGGAAGAAAAGCTGTTAAAGCTACACCCTGGTAGGTCACACTCATATCAATGGGTAAGAGACCATCCATGTAGACAAAAGCATAGTATTTACCAGAGAAAGGCCACAGATACAAAGCATCATATTAGGTGTAAATAAATTCTTTATGACAGGAACCAAAAGATTTAGAATTGCTTTTGTATGTCAAATGATACTATCAACAAAGTAAGAAAGAAATACATGGGATGGCAGAAATATTTGCCAAGCATATATCTACTAAGAAAGGGGCTAATATATAAAATACACAACTCCTACAAGTCCCAGCAACAAAAAAATTCTAGGTAACTCAATTAAAAATTGGTCAGGGGCTGGAGAAATGGCTCAGTGGTTGAAGCACTTGCCTGTAAAGTGTGACCACCCAGGTTTGATTCCCCAGTACCACATAACGCCAGATGCACAAAATGGCACATGCATCTGGAGTTCATTTGCAGGGGCTAAAGTTCCTGGCATGCCCATTCTCTCTCTGTCTTTCTTCTCTCTGCTAGAAAATAAATTAATTAACAAAATATTACTTGAATATTATGGGCTGGAGAGATGGCTCAGCGGTTAAGGCACTTGCCTCCAGTGTCTAAGGCTCCAGGTTCAATTCCCCAGTACCCATATAAACCAGACCCACAAGGTGGTGGCCCTGGTTCTCTCTCTCTCTCTCTCTCTCTCTCTCTCTCTCTCTCTCTCTCTCTCTCTCTCTATCTCTCTCTCTCTCTCTCTCCTTGAAAAAAATAAATAAAATATAAAAAAATTGGTCAGGGCTAGAGAGATAGCCCAGTGGTTAAGGCACTTTTGTGCAAAGTCTAACAACCCAGGTTTGATTCCCTAGTACCCATGGGAGTCAGATGCATAGAGTGGCCCATTGGAGTTCCTTTGAAGTGGCTGGAGGCTCTGGTCTCTCTCTCCATCTCTTGTATTTCTCTGCAAAGAAAGGAAGAAAGGAAGAAAGAAAGGAAGGAAGGAAGGAAGAAAGAAAGAAAGAAAGAAAGAAAGAGAAAAGAAAGGAAAGAAAGGAAGGAAGGAAGGAAGAAAGAAAGAAAGGAAAAGAGGAAAGAAAGAGAAAAGAAAGGAAAGAAAGGAAGGAAGGAAAAGAGGAAAGAAAGAGAAAAGGAAAGGAAAGAAAGGAAGGAAGGAAGAAGGAAAGAAAGAATGAATTTGGGGGCTGTAGAGATGGCTCAGCAGTTAAGGCACTTTCCTGCAAAGCACAAGGTTCCGGGTTTAATTCTCAGTACCCATGGAAAGCCAGATGTACAAGGTAGCACATGAGTCTGGAGTTATTTTGCACCGACTAGAGGATTTGGCATACCCATTCTCCCTCTATCTGCCTCTTTCTTTCTTTCTTTCTTTCTCTCTCTCTCTCTCTCTCTCTCTCAAATAAATGTTTTTTTAATTGGTCAAAGGACTTCAATAGACATTTTATTCCAAAGATAATATTCAAATGTGAAAAGATGTGTCACTGGACATTAAGGAAAGGTAACTCAAAGCCACAATGAGACAGATGGCATTGTCAGACCCATCATTTAATAAACAAAAATTTTAAAATGGCAAGTATTGGTTAAAGTGGAGAAATTAGAACCTTTGTGTATTATTGGACATATAAAATGGTTCAACAATTGCAGAAAGCATTATAGCATTTCCTCAAAAAAATAAACAGAATTATTATATATTCAAGAATTCACTTCTCGATATACATTTAAAAGAACTGTCAATAGGACTCAAGAGATGATTGTACACCAATCCTCATACCAATATTATTCACAATTGCCAAAGGGTGAAAACAACCCAAATATCCACTGATGGCTAGGTGGATTTTAACAAGTGGTATAAACATATAATGAAATAACTTCAAAAAGGCAGAAAATTCTAGTGTGAGCTCCAGCATTGATGGACTCTGGAGACATTATGTTAGGTGAAACAAGCCAGATATGAAAGTACATGCATTGTTTGATGGAATGGTTAAATTTTGTTGTCAACTTGACTTGTTTAGCAATCTTGGATGGGTCTCTGAGGTTGTTTATAGGAAGGCAGCCCTCTCATTAGGGGCAGGATGTAAGGAGGCTCAGGGGAGCTAGAATTAAGCATCCCTTCCTGGGAGGGCAGTGCAGGAAAGAAATTCCAGAGACTCAGGGAATCAACAAGTCTGGGAAAGGGTGGTAAGACCCAACCCTAAGGCTATATAAAGGGGAAGGAATCTCTCTCCTACTAGTTTCGTGTGTGTGTGTGTGTGTGTGTGTGTGTGTGTGTGTGGTGGTGGTGGTGGTGGTGATGGCTTCTTCCTCTCTCTGCTTGGACCTATGAAAGGGGGCCAGCCTCTTTTGTCATTATGGAATTTCCCCTGGATCTGTGACTTCAATAAATCCCTTCCTCTCATAACTGTGCTTGGTTTGGAGGTTCATCCCAATGGCGTGAGGCTGACTATGACATTTGATTTCATTTATATGAGATGCTTACAGTAGTCATATTCTTAAAGATAGCAGAATGGTTGTGTCCAGGGACTAGGAAAAGCAGGAAATTTAAGGTTACTAGTAGTTTAATGGATCCTGAGCTTCACTTTAGAAACATAAAATCTTGTTTGAGCTGGGCATGGTGGTACATGCCTATAATCCTAGCACGAGAAGTCTGAGAAAGCAGAATCATGAATTCAAGGCTAGGCTGGCTATAGAGCAAGACTCTCACTCTAAATAAAAAGAAAAGGTTAAAATAGTAAATTTTTATTTCATTAAATAATATTTATATATAATGCTACAATAAAAAATTTTAGAATTGCTACATATTGCTAAGTCTACTTCCTAAGACTTTAACTATGACAACATAATAGAAAGGAAACATTCAGATTCAAAGCACAATCACGAGAATATAGGACAAACAAAGAGCATGAGGCATGCCGGAACTAAGGTGCCAGTTCTCAGTCTTGGCTGAAAGCTGAAGTCACCTGGGGAGACTTAAACATGCACTCAAGCCCGAGTGTCTTCCTTCAGCCCAGTCATTCCCCACGGAGATGATGCTTCAGTCTAGGATAGTGAACTGTGTATCAGGCTACAGTTATCATTTGACTTTAATCTCCTATTGAGAAACACTGCTCTTTAAGAGATGATAAATGTCCTTCTTCTGGGATCAGACTACTGGAATCCTCGTGGGGACTGCAACTCACCGCCAGAACTAATGAATTAAAAAGTCTTGAAAAATTCTTAGCACACTGAAGATGGGATCATATTCTATCACTAGAGGGCGAGGTTTCTTCACTTTGAACATGTGATAAATACAATGTTTTAAAAAGCTGACCAATGAAGTGTGACTTTTATGATAGTAATCCCTTCCTATTTATGGGATGAGAGTTTGAGAGGCTATTAATTTAAAGTGCCCCTGTTCTATCATTTGCTCTCTAGCCTCACCTTAAAGGGCTTATGTGACCAGTTGCAGAGGTAGGACCTGGTTATATTTAATTAAGATGTCATTCCTCTCTATCTCAGAAAGTGAGACAAAAACTCTCATTTTAAAAATGGGTTGATTCACTACCTTGAAATAGGAATTCTGCATTATTAGGCAGCACCCAGGAAATACCAATGCTGAGGCTCCAAGAAAACCACTCTGACAATAGGAGGTAAGAAACCTAGGGCAGAGCCCAGGCTCTTGCTGGGATCCACACTGTGACAGGAGGAAGTGAAAACCTGAGGGCAGAGCCCAGACTGCTCTGTGAAAACACTGATGTTGTCACCTCACACTCTGATCACTGTTGCCTCTTTCCCTTTCTCTTCCTTTCTTTGCCTCTCTTCACCTCTCTCTTTCAATCTCTTTGAGAATTATGTGGTTACTTTTTAAAATATTCTTCATGCAGCCCCTGGGATGAAAGTGAGGCCTAGGAGATTTTAACGAATACTCAGGGGAATTTGATGGGTATTTTTGCTTGTTTTTATTTCGCAGATGAATACAATGAGGTAAACTAGGTATGGCAGCACCCACCTCAAAGACAATGAGGCAAACTATATATGGCGGCACACACCTTTAGGACAATGAGGTAAACTAGGTATGGTGGCACACACCTTTAGGACACTGAGGTAAACTACAAACACACCTTGAGGGCAATGAGGTAAACTAGGCACACACCTACAATCCCAGCATTGAAAGACGAGGCAGGAGACAGCTGTGAGTTTGGGCTAGCCTAGACTATATAATGAGTTCCAGGCCAGCCTGGGCTATTACATGAACCCATGTATGTATGTATGTATGTATGTATGTATGTACATATGTATGTATGTGTATGTCAGAGAGGGGGGGGAACTTAGGACACACAAAGGGAAGGGACCTGTCAAATTTGCTGGCAGAACTGAAGGAGGACCTACATTCCTGGCTCTGGTAGATTGAGAGCCTGTTTGTCAGGAGTTAACCCGTGTGCAGCTGTAGTCATGCTTCCTGTCCTTCTCTTCCTCCTCTTCTTGTTTGTTTGAGACAGGGTGTCACTGTGTAGCCCAGGCTGCCCATGCCTAGAGTGCTGGGGTTACAGGTTTACCCTACCAAACCTGCCTAGAGCCTTATTTTTATGTCATCTCTCTGATGGGTTGTAGCTGACTTCCCAAGATGGCCCACAATAAGTCATGACTCCCAACATTCAGAAAGTCCCTTCCCACTTTGCATTTGGGCTGGTCATGTGACTTGCTTTATCAGACCGACTGCTCTAAAAGTGATATTTATAAAAGACTTGTAGCTTCTGCATATTTTATCTTTTATTTCATATTTTATCTTTGACACTCCATTTTGAACCCACACAGTGAAGGCTCAAGGAACACCAAGGATATTCATATGGCAGAGAACCAAGGAGCTGATCAATAATGTCAATTTCTCTCCCAGCCCATAAAACATCACCATCTTTCCAGCTTTGTAAATGAGGCCAACTTGGACTTTTGGCTATATGTCCAGTTACCTCACTGAATGATACACAATAAATCTGATATGATAAAAGAAAATACTAAATTACTATTTGAGGTAGGTGTTCCCCAACTGATAACAAACAAGGAAAGAAATCCCTTTACCTGTTAGGCTGGAAAGAGATTCGGTCATAGCCTGTAAGTTCACACAAATCCTTCTCAAGCTCTTGGAAAAGCTGTTGATATCCTTGGGCTTGGCCCAGAGGCACAAAGGGGTGGATGTTCGCGAATTCTTTCCATGAGATGGGCTGAAGGGAGAGGAGCAGAATGCATATGTCCACATTAAAACAGCAGCAATAACTTGATAGTGGCGACAGTATCTATACAAGGGGCACAAAGACTGTTGTCTCCACCTTTTCAGAACGCAAAAAGCATACCTGTGACACCTGGTGAGTTAATCCAAACTCTTACATGCATGGGTGTTATTTTTTGGGGGGGTGTTTTTTCACTGAGCAGAATAAGCCACAAGTGCAAAAGAAAATAGGAAAAAACCATCCTTAAGAAAGTACAAATGATTTCCTTTGCCTGATGAGATTTGTCAGATCACAATAATGTAAAAGAAGTAAAAGAAGTAATGAACTTTGCTAAAAAGGACCATGGCTTTGGGGAGATGTGAATCCAACACGCCTCCAGGTTACACAAATCAGCAGTTAAATCAAGGAACAAGTTTAAACCTCAAATCCCTGTGTCTGCGACATGGTGAGTAGGTTTCTGGAGAGTGTGTTGTTCTGATTTTTGTGGGGTTTTGGTAACAACTATCCCTGTGTCACCAGTCCTTGATGATCTATCTGCCTTAGATTCCTTAGTGCTGGGATTACAGGCATGAACCTGGAAAAATCTTGCTTTAGCCTTTTTTTCTTTTTTCTTTTTTTGGTTTTTCGAGGTAGGGTCTCACTCTAGCCCAGACTGCCCTGGACGTCACTATGTAGTCTCAGGGTGGCCTTGAACTCATGGTGATCCTTTTACCTCTGCCTCCCGAGTGCTGGGATTAAAGGCAGGCATACGCCACCACACCCGTGTCCTTTTTTCTTTTTTAAAGAAATTTAGGGCCTCATAGATGTCAGGCAAATGCTCTACCACTGAGCCACACCCCTTGGCCTGCTTAAGCATCCTCTACTTGTGAGGTTAACAACTACAGACTGAAAAAAATGAGTATTTAATAATCTCAGATTTTAAAAAGGAAGGTAGAAAAGGCATACTCCTAATTATTTTAATGTAAAAAATAATTTTACATAACCAAGCATAGTGGCACAAGCCCATAGACCCAGCTACGTGAGAGGCTGAGGCAGGAAGGCTTCTTGAACCCATAAGTTCAAAACTAGCCTGAACAATGTAACAAACCATGTCAATAATGATGATTATGAAAAATAATTTACTCATAAATGTAACTGATCAAGTTGTGAGGAAAAAAAAAATCAAGATTTCTCCAAGATCGATAAACAGCAAGGCAAAGGATTCTCAAGGTGGTTATTAAGTCCCAGTCCCGTTAGGCTTTTCTCGTTATCAGCTCCCCACTAAGCACCCTCTCCATAGGAATGACCTACTTACTGTGAGTTCAGAGGAGCTATTGAGCTTCATGGTGCAGGATCCCTTCAAGAAGCACATCGAAAATGGATCACATTAGTGGTTCCCTGCTGACTATGCAGCTTCTGTCTCCCCACACACCACCCCCTCTCTTCCCTCTTCAGTGTATTAGATATGACCCAAAGGAGCCAAGGTAAGGTAGAGCTAGACATGAGAATAAAGGTTTCAAACGGCTACCAGCGGGATCATGCTGTGAACAAGGGAAATGTCCTTGTTCTCCAGTTTCTTCATGTACCGGACAATATTGGTTTCTGAGTGATAGCTGTGAACACAAAACACATGGTTAGAGCCAATTAAATTAATGCATATTCATACTCATGAAAAGTAAAATATAATTAGTTCTACCTTCAAAATGCAGAGCAATTTTGGCCATGGGAAACATGTTAACTAGACATCTTAGGGAAGGGACAGACCCCAGTGGAACTCAAAGGGTGCCTGATGCAATATGTGGCCTATAGGCGTGAGAAGAAGGCTGGGAAGGATTTAGGATTCCTGGGGATGATCTTCAACTGGACAAGTGCACCTCCGAATTCCCCTCTCCCTGACAGTGACAGCAAGCAGGCTACCAGGAGACAAGGTATGCTTGGACCACATCAGGAATGGGGTCCTTACAGTATAAATTTATTAGTAAATTTGAGAGGCAATAACAAGGCCCTATCATGGTCCAGCACATCCCCCTAGCTTCCCAGCTACTATACAAAATGCAGAAAGAAGGCTGGAGAGATGGTTCAGTGGTTAAAGCACTTGCCTGCAAAGCCTAATGACCTGGGTTCAATTCCCCAGTACCCACATAAAGCCAGATGCATAAAGTGGTACATGTATTTGGAGTTTGTTTACAGTGGATGGAGGCCCTTACGCCCCCATGCTCTACCCCTCTGCCTATATTTGTCTGCTTGCAAATCGAATAAATAAAAATTTTTTAATGCAGGAGGAAAGCCACACCAACCTGTTGAACACCTGGTGTGTGAGGAATGGGCTAGTTCTCTTGAATACAGACCCTGGAATACCTCTCCGCTCCTCTCCCATGCTTTCAGCCACCAGCTCCTGTAAGAGAGACCACGGAAGCTGAAAGACAAGAACAGTGCCTGGAAGCATGGAGGCTGCACCACAAATTATGCAGAATCAATCTACGACATTCATTTAAAAGAATGACTGAACTCCTAAAAGAAAATATTAAGGACAAATATACATAACCTTTCATTTGGCAATGGTTTCTTAAATATGAGCTCCAAAGCATAAGCAACAAAAGAAATAATTTATAAAAATTATAATATATGTCATTGTGATGGTTAAGTTTATTTGTCAACTTGACCAATGTAATAATCCATAATAATCTTGGGTGGGTCTTTGAGCTTGCCCGCAGGAAGGATTGACAAAATCCTTTTGGAATTTTGAAGAAGACTTGTGATGGTTAAATTTGTCAACTTGATCTAATCCATAGTAATCTTGGGTGGGTCTCTGAATTTGGGATTTTGGAGAAGGGAGGAGTTCCTTTCTCCAGAGTGAGCCCTTTCCCCCAGTGGGTGGGCCTTACAGAAGGAGACTAATATAAGGAAGCTTAAGGGGAAGGAGACGCTCTTCCTTTCTCCCCCATCTGCTGGTGCTTGTTTGTGACTTGCACTTGCATCCTGCTCTCCTACCCTTCCTGGACATCGGAACCCAGTTTCCTCGTCCTCACATTGTGGACTGTCAGCTGCTGCTCCCCAGGGAGCCATCAGGCCTTCTGGGCTGGATTGGGACTGCTGAGGCCTCCAGCCACGTGGACTGAACAGTTACTGGTTCCTTCAGCTGTGGGCCTACTGCTATCATTGGACTGTCGTAAGCTACACTAATAAGTTCCCTTTTATTATACTCCATTCTATCAACTCTGTTTCCTCTAGAGAATCCTAATACAGTCATTAAAATAAAATAATTGAATTGAGAACATAGCTCAGGACTAGGCACCCACCTGACATATGCAAGGCTCTGGGTTGGGTCCATCACACACACAAAACAAATTCAAGAGGTGACAAGTGGGAAGATCTACCTTAGTAGTAGAGCACTTGTCTAGTATGCGTGAGGTCCTAGGTTCAATTGCTACATAACATAAAAATATATAAGCAAATATAAAAATATCTGTTAATCAATGATATCAAGAGAGCTAAGACAGCTCACAGAATGGAAGAAAAGATTTACAAATCCTAAGGGTTTAATATCTAGAACACATAATTAAACACCTGGCCTGTTCCTCATTCTTCCCCAAGTTCTTAATATGAATATCTTGAGTCCTGTTTGAAAGGATCCAGAAGCACCCCTCAAATATATAAATCAGTAACTGTGAGAAAACTTAGTGCAGTGTTCTAGTGTGAAGGAGCTTCTTCTAATGTACTTAATTAAAACAAAGTTCAAGAGGGAATGTTGTGACACTTCTTGGTAATTTACCACTGGTATCTGCTGTGGAATCCTCTTTCAGAGTCCACACAATTAAGATAGCACCACTCAACACTCTGGAAGGCATTTTCCCTTCCTGAAGTAAAAGCTTTCTTCTTGACTCATTCAACAAATATTCCGAGTGATTCCCATGCAACAACAACGTCAAGTGTTGTGGGTGGGTAACCCTGCTTGCTCCCTGCTTTTCCCTTGACTTCATTTCTTTAGAAACCAACTCCATCATGTGGCTTCTCTCTTGCCCTGGCCTTTGTGGCTTTTCCTCAGGGTGTGGAAGACTTTGGAAACCCACCATCCTCCATAATGCCCTCCAGGTCTAGAATAATTCCTATTCATCTTTCAGATCTCCGTGTGGTAAACTGATGCCAACCCTGGTGAGGACACTTTCACTCTGCTCCCAGAGTTCTCACCCATCATCTAGGATACCTCCTGGTTCTAGCACAGCGACTGTGTGCCTCAATCCTCGCTGGGTTATACCCATGTCTAATTTGCCACCATAGCCTCAGAGCCTACCATGAATCCTGGAACACACTAGGTCCTAATAATTATAGAACTGACATGAACATTAATATTCGTATTAGAGACAGTGTAACTAAAGATGTTAATCCTCCCCATTATCCTGGATGCATGACCCTGCTAGAGTCCCATGATGGTGACCTTTTGGTGTCAACAGTTAGAGGAACAAGAGGCAGTCAGTAACATCATTTGAACAGCCTTCTGGCCAATGTCACTAGCACACTCAGGCCTTTGCTCCGTTACACTTAAGCCCACAATAAGCAAAGCTACTTGTATGCGTGTTTATGTGTACTATGAGTGGTGTGCATGTGTGTATTTGAGTGTTCACATGTATGGAAATACAGGTGTGTGTGGATGCCAGAGGTTGACTCTGAGTATTGACTTCAATCATACTTCGACGTATTTTATTGAGAAGGTGTCACTCACTTGAACCCAGAGCTTGTTGATTTAGCTTGTCCAGCTTGCTTTGGGGATCCCCTGTCTCTGCCTCTCAAGCCTTAAGGTTACAGGCTAACTACTGCGCCCAACTGGCATTTACAGGGGTACTGGCAATCCAAACTGAGGTATCTCCCCAGCTCTGACAAAGCCATCTTTGGCATAATCTCTAAGGGTCAGTATGAGGAATGCGTCTTTAGTTTACTTACTGCAGATGACTCACAGCCAAAGATCCACAATAAATCATCCAGGTCTTTTTCATTGACTGTTTCATCCAAAGAAATACCAAGCTGCAGAAAGAAAGACACAGTGAAAAACAGCAGCTCTAAACTCCAAGATCACTGGAGGAAACAGAGAAACAGAGAGAGAGAGAGAGAGAGAGAGAGAGAGAGAGAGAGAGAGAGAGAGAGAGAGAGAGAGAGAGAGAGATCAACAGGAGACCATGTTGGTAAAAAATCTCAGTCATTCCAAAACATCAGAGTACCATTATGTCCAAGTTGATCCTTCAGAGAGAGATCAACCAGTCTAATGCTTCACAAAGTTTGAAGCTTTATAAATCACCTGTGGATGTTGATGGCTTCTGGATTCCTATTGGAACTTAATATGTTTAGTTTTTTCTTCCCTTAATTCACTTTCTTATGCCACTTCTCAGAGCCTCATCATGAACAGTGTGATGGCTTATAGTGATTGTCTATCTGACAGGACCCAGAATCTGGGAGGCAGTATGTAGATTAGGTTAGCCTCTTTGCATGTCTGTGAGGGATTATCTTGATGCACTTCAGGTGAGGGAGGCACCAATGCCTGGGCTGGGGTCCTGGACTATGTCACAAGGAGAGAGCTGGCTGAGTAGCACTGTTCATGGCTCTCTGCTTCCTCTCTGTAGGTTGAGCATGACCTGTTGCCTTAAACACCCACCGCCAGGCCTTCCCTGCCACGATGAAGTGCAACCTTGAATTGTAAGTTGAAAGAAACCTTTCCTCCCTTAAGCTGATTTTGTCAGGTATTCTATCACAGCAACAAGAACACAACCAGTACAGTTTCATAGTTGAAGCCATAAAGGTTTGAGGAAAGCTGAGAAAAATTTATTCTTTATTTGAAAAGGACAGAGTATATAGTAAGGTGGAAATTAGAACTGTTAATTTTATGTGCCCAAAGTCTCAGTGTTTTTTAAAGAGATAGGAAAGCTTTTGTGAGAAGGATTCATGACAACACATCTAATTGGTAAATATAACAAATATTTGACTTACAGTGTCATCCTCAAAGACCCGAAAGTTGATTTGCCTCTGAGCTGCCCTGCTCAACACCTCCTTCACTGAGCAGCCACACTGGACCTTCAAGGTGTCAAAGAACAAGTCATGCCGGAGTTGGTGTCCAGCTCGCTTGAGACCTAGACCAGACAAGAAACTCACTTGCCTCTGACACTGGGCTCTATTCCACAGCCAGAGAAACCTGGGGTGATTCAGGCTCCTGGCCAATGTTTTGGTGGCTGCTTTAAAAATGACTGGATACAGTTATTACTATGCTGTAGAGAATTATGAAATACATACCCCAAAAGAATCATCAATATCACTAGCCAGAAATAAGTACTGCTGACATTTTTGCATACATTCTTCTAGAAATATGTGTTCATGCATGCACATACATATAAATATATATGTGCACTTCATTATACTTTTGTTATAACTAATACATCATGCCGGCAATCCTAGTACTTGGGAGATTGAAGCAAGAGAATTGTCACAAGTTTAAGGACAACCTGGGCTAAACAGTGAGTTCCAGGCCAGCCTGGGGTACATAGTGAAACTGTCGCAAACAATTAAGCAAACAAACAAAATGACTAATATGTTGTGAACATCCTTTTAACTTTTTTTCTGTCTTTGAGATAGAGAATTACTGTGCTCTACATTGGCCTAGAACTCACTCATAAACCAGGTTACCCTTGACTTTGTAGTAATCATCCAGCCTCAACCTCCCTAGTGTTGGGATTACTGCCATGAGTCATCACACTCAGCCTCATCTTCGCTTTTCTGTAGGTCGAAACCCGTAAGTTGTATTCAGTAGCTAGTGTAATAGTCAAGCAGATGAATGTACCTTAATGTAATCACTTGTTATTGAGCATTGAGGCTACTTCCAAGACTAGCCTATTTAAACAATGTTTCAATGGACATTCCTTACACACCTGTTTCCTTTAGACATATTTCTAGAGCTGGAGAGATGGCTCAGTGGTTAAAGGTGCTTGCGTGCAAAGTCTGATGGCCCACATTTGATTCCCAAGTACCCACATAAAGCCAGGTGCACAGAGTGGCGCACCTGCATCTGAAGTTTGTATGTAGTGGCTTGAGGCCTTGGCATACCCATTCCCTCTCTCTTCCTCTCTGTTTATAAATAAATAAAAATATTTTTTGAAAATACACGTATTTCTTGGAACTCCTATCTGGTACTGGAAACCACGTCAGAATCCCAAGGTCAGGAAGAGCAGGCTGGCACAGCAAAAATCTCCTAAACAACTTTGCATATCCCCTTTAACCCAAATTGTTCTCATGCTTGGTTGGAGAATCTGTTTTATTTTGCAGACGGCAGAGAAAATAGAGGAAAGCCTAGGTCCATTGATAAGACAAGAAGATAGCCAACTGCCTACCTCTTACCACCTCTACCACATCTGCCAGGGCCCAGGAGAAATTACAGAGGAAGTGAGTATCATCATAAATACTGCTCTTACTGCTAGCCTGACAACCAGCCCCAGGGTGATGGTGACAGATACTTATAATAATCAAAACCTATAGAACCAAAAATCCAGAGGCTACAAAGAACTCAACACTAAAACTGACTGCCAACAGGCCTGCCATTGCTCAGGGAATTTTGCAGAAGAGAGACTAAAATGACTGTAAGGCCAAAGAGTGGTTAGGAAAACCCCAAGGCACGGTTCCCTGCTACCACCCACAGGGACTGAGGCCTTCATGAACCCACGGTGATTACCATAACCCCACTGGAGTGAGGGAATAATAGTATATAACCTGTTATAATATATAAAATAAAATAAAATTTTAAAAAAGAGAGATAAGCTACACATTTTGTAGTGAAAAGGTAGACATATTCCTAGTAGAGTGACTAAATAAAATTGTGTGTACATTTTTTAAAGCTTTTGATATATAATGGTTGAGTGCCAATCATTAAATTCATGTGTTATGATACCAGCAATCTTCTTAGTCTTTGTCCAGGGGCTGAGGGCATAGGTCAGTGGTAGAGCATTTGTCCAACATAAACAAGGCCTTGCAATTGATCCTCAGCATTGCAATTTTTAATTTAAAAATTAATAAAATAGATTAGCATGATGGTATATATTTCATTAGAGGTCAAGGCAGAATGACCGGGAGTTCAGGGCCACCTGGACTATATAAAACCATGTCTCAACAATAACACTGAAAACAAACATAAAAAAGAAAATAAAGTTGTACATATATGCATAAAGTTGTGATGATCTAATACTGTGTTTCTGTTTTAATTTACATTTTCTGAATTAATAGGATAAATTTTAATATCCATTGGCCATTTATTTGTATACTTATTTTTTTCCTAAATTAAAAACATCTTTTGTTCATTTTCCTGTTTAGGGGTATGTGACAGAGTAAACTGTATCTATAACAAATATGAACACTTGGTTTATCACATATGTTGAAAATATCTTTCCCAGTTTCTTAGATGGCTTTTAACTTTGCATTCAGTGTTGGATAGACCCCCCCCACCAGTCTTCATGATACTCACATGTGTCTGTCTTGCTATGCCACAAACAGATAACCCACTCACCTTCAGACAAAATCAAAGTGGCGTTATGCACCCTTCTAGCAATATGCTTCAGCCCGTGGGAACCATGGTAGACAGCAAACATGGCAGCCATATTCGCTAAAAGGGCCTACAATGACAAAGTACATTTAACCATCAGTCATATGCAAGAATGTGATGAAAGACAACTGGAGAGAGGGAGAAATAACTGAGGGGATATCAAAATGGAAAACTGAGATTAACCCAATTTCCTGTACTGTCTCTGATAGTTGGGGAACATTTGTAGCCTGCTTGAATACCAGAGGGTAAACAGAACATCTATGACATTCTAAAGTCACTATATTAAACCTTTAAATTTAGCCATTATAAAAGGTGTCCCTATGAACAACATGATCATGTCATCCATATGGGGAAAGCACAATCCCAGCACTCGGGAGGCAGAGGTAGGAGGATCGCCATGAGTTCGAGGCCACCCTGAGACTACAGAGGGAATTCCAGGTCAGCCTGGGCTAGAGTGAGACCCTATCTCAAAAAAATTAAAAACAAATAAACAAACAAAATCTTGGAAAGCCATTCAAATATCAAAAGAAAATTTGAGTAAAAAGAGCCTATGAAAATCCAAATTCCACTGGCAAATTAGACAAACTTGAAAATACAATTGAGGGCTGGGGAGGTGGTTCATCAGTTAAAGGTGCTTGCTTGTGAAGCCCATGTTCAATTCCCCAATAACCCAAGTAAATCCAGATGCACAAAGTGGCTCATGTGTTTGGAGTTTGCTTGTAGTAGCAAAAGGGCCTAGCATACCCATTCTCATCCTCTCATCTAAAATAAATATATAAAAATATTCATAAAATACAACTGAGTCAGGTGATGATATGTACCAGTAATCCCTGCACTTGGAAGTGGAAGCAATAGGACCAGGAGTTCAAGGACATTCGTGCCTACCTCAGCGAGCTCAAGGGTTACATGAAACCCTTCCTCAAAAGAACAGAAAATACAACAGTGACGTGAGTTATAGGATGGGGGTAGCCGACCCCCACTCCACAGGAGAGAATTCCCTTCTTTTAAATTTTCATTTAGATATTTATTTGTATGGTAGGAGTCACACGCACTATGGCAGGCATGTGGAGGTCTAAAGGCAGCCTTGTCTCTACACTCCACCTTCTTTGAGAAAGTCTCTTATCACTGCAAGTGAGCTGCTAGACTGTAAATGAGCACCAGACTAGTTGGCTGGCCCCTTCCAACTTTATGTGGGCACAAGCCCCTGGTTTGATCCAGGTGTTCCCCACAAATGAATGTGTTCTGAACACTCAATCCCCAGCTGATGGCAGTTTGGGTTTTACAACCTTGCTGGAGCTGTGTTGTCGGGGCGGGCTTATGGGGTTTATAAGCCAGCTTCCCCTTGCCAGTGCTTGGCACACCTTCCTGCCGCTGTTTGCAGTGCTGTGGCAGAGGTGATGTCTAGTTTCTGCTCATGCCATCATTTTTCTCGCCATGATGGAGCTTCCCTTGAGTCTGTAACCCAAAATAAACCCATTCCTCCACAAGCGGCTTTTGGTTGGGTTCTTTGTTGCAATAAGAAAGCTGACTACAACACACCTTTATCTGCTGAGCACATCTCCCCAGCCCCAGTAGGGAATTCTTTCCTGGTACTATAAACCTGGTCAAAAGTTTATGACTAGGAAGGTCATAACCCCAAGGGGAGCTAGTACTGTTGTTTGTTAAATGGACATGCTGTGCCTATCAAACTGCCTTTTAAATATTTATGCTTACCCCATACATTAGTGCTGTTTTCACTTTTGGTCAGTGAAACTCTTTTGCAATGAATGGTATTTACTTCAGAGACTCCTTAAATGGTTAAAGTACTGAGAAGAAATAACTATTGTATGTGCAACCCTAAACAGGACATAGATTTCACCCCACCCCCATCCCCACACATACACACAGGCTTAGGAAATACAGTGTAACATGGGACATAAAGAATATAAAAGAAGCTGGGCGTGGTGGCTTATGCCTTTAATCCCAGCACTCGGGAGGCAGAGGTAGGAGGATCACCGTGAGTTCAAGGCCACCCTGAGACTACATAGTGAATTCCAGGTCAGCCTGAACTAGAGCAAGACCCTACCTCGAAAAACCAAAAAAAAAAAAAAAAGAATATAAGAGAAGGAGGAAGGGGAGGAGTGAACTCAACTCACGGCACTGTGGTTAACTGCATAAGCCTTGCACAAGATGGGCCTGTCAACGTTCCATCATGGATGATGAAGGGGCTCATGAGACCTCACCCCTCCCTCTATTGGTAGTTAGTGGTTTCTTGGGAAGTGGGGGAGATGTTTTCTTCAGTGTTATAGATAGCGGCTGGTAAATAACCCCCTACCATGCTCTTGAAAGCAACCCTACTTAAACTCATGAGGTCAACCTCCCACAAATGATGTCAAAGTAGAAGGAGGGTTTATTGGAACGAAGAAGGGAGTCAGTGGGGGTGGCACAAAACAGAAGAGCATGGACATGCTAAGACACTCCAAGCCTGGGCTGCAGAACACCGAAACATCAAGCGAGAGCTGAACTGAAAGCCCCGACCCTATAGACTTAGCTGTCAGGGTGCTGGAAAGAGCTGTGCAGCCTGTTGGGGGAGAAAGTCATCAACAGTCGTAACTAGCAGTGGACCATGCAAGATCACGTCGTCTAGCTAGGCCAATGTGTCTGTTATAGGGGAAACAACAGCTCTGTGACAAGATTTGAGGCCTACTCCAAGGAGAGAAATTCCTGCTTGGTACTGACAGCCTAGTCAAAAGCCTATGGCTGTGGAGGAAATGAGCCTAGGAAGGAAACGAAACGACTATTATTGTCTGGCTAAATTGATATATTATACCTGCCAAACTGCCCCTCTATACATTGTGTTTATGTCCATATACTAATGCTACTTTCACTTCTGGTTAGAGAAACTTCTCTTTTCAGATGGTGGTGACCACCGGGGAGTCTCAAAACTCAGAAAAGTACTGGAAGTGACAGTGGAGTGTTCAGCACTGAGACATCTCTATCACACTATGCAAAGCTCCGAAACCATTAAGAAGAGGTGGTTCAACGAATGTAACAGCCAAAGGAAGGGGAGGAGTGTTCTTCTAGACACAAAGTGGCCATTGCATTCATGACCTCACAATGGCTGATGCACAAGACCTACATGATAGGAGGAAAACATGATGACATTAAAATAGAAGAGAGACTAGTTGGAAAGAGGAAGATAATCAGTGGAGGGGAGATTTAGGAGGCAGAAAAGGGAGGAGGTTATGATCAAGGTCTATTGCCTCTATGTATGGAGGTCAATATAAAAAGGAAATATGATAAAAATATACGTGTATGAAATTGTCAGTAAATGGACAATTTTTATTCCTCTCCCCCCAAATTACAGCAAGGGTACTTAAAGAAAGGTAGCAAAAATAAAAATGTTCATAATTATTAGTTATTAGGGAAATTCAAGTCAAAACCATGAGCTTTCACTTAACACACACTAGAATAATTATAATGAAAAAGACAATCAGAAATTGTGATGAAAATGTGAACAAATTAGAATCTTCATGCCCTGCTTGTAGGAATGTAAAATGGTGAAGCTGCTCTGGGGAAAAAAAAACCTATAAGTTCCTCAAAAAAATAAACAGAGTTATACAACCCAGAAATTCCACTCCTTGGGAGATAGCCAAGAGAGCCGAAAAAAATCATGTTTGCACCAAAACATTTGTATCAACCCTAAAAAAAATGTGCCAGAGTAGAAGCAACTTTAATTCCAAGTGAGTAATGGGTAGGCAAAATGTAGTATTCATAAAATGAGCCATAAAAAAGGATTAAAAAAAAACCAACAATTCTGGATGCAGTATTGATGAACCTTGAAAGCATGCAAAGAGAAAGAAGCCAAGTGCAAAGGGCTATGCAGTATAGAAAAACCAAGTGAGGAAATTTCCTCAAAGACCTGTGGCTACGGAACCAACTATACAAAGATCTTACTAGCCACTGCATCTCTGGAAAAGCAACTAAAACCCAGAGGTGGTTCTGGTAGTTAAGCCCAGAGAAGGAAGAACACTTTAACTCCCACTGAGCTGTAGAGTTTTACTCTCTGACTTTTACTGCAAGAGGTGTCCCTGGAGTGGAACCTCTGCTAGATGTAGTCCTCCACCTAGTCCTAAGGGTTGGCTGGGATTCCAATCCCTCTGCATCCAGGCCCTGACACACTTTAAGGATGGTCAGAAGCCCAAAAGCTCCTTAACCTTTATCCCATCCACTTCAGGAATGTTTTCAATGAATTTAAAGTGTGTTCCACACCCGTGGGCTTTGTTATTTCAGGACCTGAAGATATGATGTTAGATAAAATAAAAACTAATAAAGAATGCTCTTTGTCTTTTGATTGTTGTTTTGTTAATAAATATGAAGTGAATGTGCAGACAATGTCAATAACACCTTTACATTTCCGGTGTGTGAAGAACAATGAGATGAGTTAATGAATCTGAGGTGCTCACTTCTGTGGACTTTAAGGTGTTCAGTGATCAGGTTGGCTACACAGATTACCTGAGCTGTACAGATGTTGCTGGTGGCTTTGTCTCTCCTGATGTGTTGTTCCCTGGTCTGAAGAGCAAGACGATAGACTTCTTTCCCAGTGGCATCCCTGAACCAAAATAACGCATCCAGTCAGCATAGGGATACATTAGATGAACTAGCTTCTTTCTCAGCTGAAGTCAATTCAGAAAAGTTACTTGGGTGCAAGTTCATAACAAAATAATTTCCAGATCTTCTTCTCTCATTAGGACTACTGGCTTTCAGTTTGGACTCCAAGGCACTGAGACATACACAATAATGCTAGGACTAGTGAGTGGAAATTATCCTGCCTGACAGAATGACAGTGATGAGGAGTAAACTTTACTCTGAGCTGCCTGACTGACACAGGGAAAAAGGAAATGCTTGCCAACATGGAATTTCTATACTAGAGGTGCAAAAGACCGACTGAGTATTAACCAAAAAGAAGAGAAGAATGTTAATAGTCTACCCCTTGTCTCTAAAATTTTTCCTTTTCTAATACAAGTGAAAATTTTGATGGAGGCTCCTTTTCTTCTCCTCTTCCTTCCTTCCTTCCTTGCTTCCTTCCTTTTTCTTTAAGAGACAACATCTTACTCTGTATCCCTGGCTAGCCTGGTACTTGCTATATAACTCAAGATAGCCTTAAACTCACATCAGTCCTACTGTCTCAGCTTTCCAAGTGCTGGGAATACCCCAGTCTTAACTTTTTTTTTCACAAATCTATGGAGTCTACTTTTCAGAAAGATAAGAAGTTATTCATTATAAGAATCAGCCAACAGTAATTAACATGCTGAACTTTTTGAATGAGAAACCCTCTGCCTCCTCAACTAGCTGTGGTACATGCACATGTACATGCAGATACATGCACCATGTATGGGTATGCGTGTGTGTGGATGCCAGAGGAGAGCATCAGGTGACCTCTTCTTTTTCATCATCCATGTGTTTCCTTGAGATGGAGTCTCTCACTACACTCAGAGCTGCTGTTTTCAGTCAGGCCTCAGCAATTCTCCAGTCTCCAGTCTCCAGAGGGCTGGGGTTACAGAATAGGTGGCCATGCCCAACTAGTTATATGGTTGCTGGGGAATCAGGTTTTCTTAGGCATTCATACTTGCATGGCAAGTGCTCTTGCCCACTGAGTCATCTGCCCAGCCCCCAGATTCTTTTTAATTTGTATTGTACATATATTTAATTGATATGACATGACCCAACTAAATGCAACATCTGTGATAAAGAAAATAAACCAGGAAGACAGTGATGGCAATGGGACCTGCTTACCTTGTCACCCCTACCATTCTGCCAGGCATCATCCTCACCAAGCTTTCTTTGACAGCAAAAAAGGCTGCGTGTGGTCCCCCATAGCCCAATGGTACTCCAAACCTCTGTGAGCTGCCTAGGGCAATGTCCACCCCAAACTCTCTGGGTGGCTTCAAGATACACAGAGCTAGAAGATCAGTGGCACAGCAGGTCAGGCTCTGGAAAGAGATGAGAGAAGGGACCAAGGTTGTTATCATTCCCTGAAAACAGTGTACATAGTGAACTATCTCAATTCCTCACAGATTGTCAGGAGTGGCTCATTTCTGGAAATTTCCTTTGCTTATTCATTCAATAAATATTTACTGAGTACCTACTATGTGCTAGGAATAAATAAACAAAATAGATGAAGAGGAGGGAGTGAAGAAGAAAGCTTCACCATTTCATGTGATCATTATAAAGAAATCAAAAGACAGACAAAAGCTGGGACCCCAACGAGGGGCTCACCTACCCCAGCCTGATGTGCTCTTTCCACAAGTTCTGTAAAGTCTTCCACTTTCCCCTCTGTGTCTGGGTACTGGAACAACACCCCACTGACATCCTTACTGCTGAAGTCCATTTCCTGGGGTAACTTCAGCTCGATGATGATTCCCCTATATCTGGAAAGGAAAGGGAAAATACAATTAAGTACAATTTCTTCTCAGTGAGGTAATACTCACTTTTGGTGTCCTCCCAGCTCTGCTTCCGTCCTCACCCCATCTCATACCCAGCCCTTCTGTGGTACCTGTTCCACACCAACTCACAAGCATCCCCAGCTCAGCTTCTGCCCCTCTTTTCTGTCCTCCCACTTCCCTCCCCTCCTACTCCTGAGAGAGGACTCGGAGTATTCCTAGGGCTAAAGAAGCAATAGCTCAATCAATAGAGCCAACACCACTTTCCACCTTGTGAAAGCATTAGGAAGTCAGGGAAGGACTTCCTTAGATTCCTGAAACTCTCTAAGGATCACATGTCAGAGAACCCCTTCTGAATGGTGGAAGTCTGGGGCAGAGAATGAATGTCCAACATTTCCAAACGAGAAGGCAAACACAGCAGTGACTGTGCTAGAACTATTTTAAATACTCGTTTTACTAAACAAATGCAAGACACTTCCGTCTACTCATACTACACTAGGTGCTGCATGGATTCCCTGGACATTTAAAACCACTGTGTGTCAGCTGTGTTCCCAGCTTCCCAAAACCCTGTTGATGTATTAGTTACTTAAGTGGCCCAAGCTGGCCTGGGGCTTGCAATCAAGTGCTGCAAACTGAGTTTAGTATTCTACATTTTATAAAAGGAAAACAAAATAAATGGTAACTTACAAAGTAAAGAGAACTAAACACAGTCAGTATTTCTCCCTCAACACTGACAGTGTACTTACTAGAGAGATCCTTAGAAGAAAATGGGAGGAAAAATAAAACAACAATCTCAATTTAATGGTAGTATCCCCCTTCAGGTTGGAAATGAGAAAGAGTGAAATGGAAGAGATGAACACAGTTTTACCCTGGGTTCAAAAGAAATGAAATCAATTACTTGGCTCGAGTCTGGACAACAGCTATTGTCTGCGGGTGGCAACGAGGGTCAACAAAAAATTTCCTCCTCTTGTTGTGTCTGTTGAAAAGTACAAAAAAAGGAAAAAGATACAATCAAATATGAACATTTCCAAAGGAGTTTCCAAAATCATTTCAAAATCAGAGTTTCTCAAAATGCAAGCAGACAGGACAGGGAAAGGCTCAGCACGGTGAAAAAAACAACCGACTCATGAAGAACTGATATTTAGTGACTGCAACTCCACTGAGATCCAACCATTACAACCCCATTTAAGAAAATCACTCTTGAAATGATTCAAGTGTTTAAAAGCTACTCCATGACTAAAATGAAAAGTGCAAATATTAGGTACAAGAGAAAATTGAAACAACCAATACAAAAATATCTTTCTAAATACATACATTTTACAATTTAGGAGCATTTAGAGATTATCTTTAAACCAAGCGTCCTCAGCTAACACGGGGAAAGGACTCAGGTTACAACATATATAAGAACAGAGTAGGATGTAAGGTGCCAATTCTGGGAGTTCTCTCCCGTTCCGTGGTTTCAGGAAACACAATTGATGTAGGTATATAAAAATTCAGGTATCAAGATCACGTCTGGATTTAAATTCGATGGTGTGTGTGTGCAGGCTGTAACTGTACATTGTGCTATACATTTAATTTTCTAGAAAGATAGATAAACAATGGTTTCTGTGGGAGATTTGGAGCAGGAAATAGCAGGTCTTACTTTCGATTATATCTCATTCAAAATTTATTGGGTATTTTCCACTAGTAAGCTTTCTTTTTTTTTCCCCCCAAGGTAAGGTCTCACTCTAGCCCAGGCTGACCTGGAATTCACTATGTAGTCTCAGGGTGGCCTCAAACTCACAGTGATCCTCCTTCCTCTGCCTGCCAAGTGCTGAGATTAAAGGAGTGTGCCACCACACCTGGATGTTCTGTCTTTTTGAGACAGGGTCTCACTATGTAGCCCAGGCTGGTGTCGAACTTGCCAGTAATCCTCATGTCTTAGCCTCTAAATATTAATATTACAGTGTGCACCATCATACCTAGCATACACATAAATTTAATGGCAAAATAAGTTAAATTGGAAGATATGCAAATAATTGCTCAATACACAGTGCTTTCTAAATACATCTGGAGAAATGAGCTATCAAAGCCTAACTGACCTGAGGTACAAACAAAGCCAACACCATTTTACAATGGCTTGATAAATGAAAGCACACACACTTAAAGCTGGTGTGGTGGCTTGTGACACCAGCACTTGGGGGGCTGAAGTAAGAAAATTGCTATGAGTTTAAGGCCAGTCTGGGCTACAGAGTGAGTTCTAGGTCAACCTGACTGGAGTGAGATTCTTCTTCAAAAATATCAAAACACATAGATACACACACACACACACACACACACACACACACACACACACACACACACAGACTCTTTAGGCTGCTTTACAAGAATAACTTTAGAGCTGAGGATGCACAAAGTTCTGAGTTTGATCCCCAGCATTGCACAGACCAGGTGTGGTGATAAAGGCCTGTGATCCTAGTATTTAGGAGGCAGAAGCAGGAAGATCAGAAGTTCGAAGTCATCCTCACCTTAAACAAAACAGAAGCTTCATAGCTTCTGCAAGAGTGCATATCACTGAGAGCAAGAGGTAGGTCGAGATGGTGAAAAAGCAAGGAGAATGCAAAATGAGTTGAAAATCAATAAAAAGCTGAGGAGTAACCATTCCTTTGTGACTGCTGAGGAAGTGAAAGGGCCTAATGGTGGACTCCAGCACAGGGGCCTCCATATCTGCTAAAGGAGCCTGGGCCTCATCTCTCCACCCCCAAGCCTATGGGAGCCAAGAAATAGGCCTACATGGAAATTCAAGGCCAGGGGCACAAAATCTCAACCAGCCATGCCTTGAACATGGGCAGATTTCCCAAGCAGATGAGCACCTATGTAAGAATTCTACCAGGAAGATACACTCCAGCACTACCCAGTTACAGGGTGGTGGAAGGGAAGAACTGGAGAACCATTGTTAACTGTACTCAGTGACCCAGTAACTTCTAGAAATAGATCCTCAGGAAGTAAGCAGAATTTCTAAGAAATATTTATTATGTAGATACACAGTGCATTATTAACAGTAAACGTTAAGCTAAATGTGAACAATAGATACAAGGTTAAATAAATCACGGTACTTCCATGCTTGTGAGTGCTACATGGAAGCAACAGAAGTCTCCTTCTAGGAATCTGACTGTGGAATTGGAAGAGCCAGAGTGGAGGCACACAGCTGTAACTCTGGCTCTGAGGAGGTGAAGGAAGAGGAACACGAGCTTAAGGCCAGCTGCAGCTACATAGCGAGACCCTGAGAACCACGTGCTATGAGCTGGAAGGTAGCTCAGTCGGTGCAGTGCTGGCTCGATTTGATCCCCAGCACCACTAGTGGTGCATACCTCTAAACCCAGCACTTGGAAGTGGAGGTAGAGAGACAGAAGCTCAAGGTCATCCTTAGTGGCATAGAATTCAAGGCCAGCCTAGACTACATGAGACTCAGTCTCAAAACCAAAACAACCAACCAACCAACCAAACAACAACAACAAAAAAGCGACAAGGAAAATGGGCCTGGGGAGATTTCTCGGGTTCAAGGCACTTGCTTGCAATGATGGCCCAGACTCAATTCTCTAGTTAACCAGACAGTCACATAAAGCCAGACAGTCACTTGATTGTAGTGGCAAGAGACCCTGAGGCACCCATACACACACATGCACACACATACGCACATGCACACGCACATAAATAATTTAAAACAAACAGCAGCCACAACAACAAATACCCAAGGGCTAGGAATATGATTCTGTGGCAAAACATTTGCCTAGCATGAAAAAGGCCCTGAGTTGGATTCCAAGAACGACAAAGAGAAGAAAAAAGAAAAAGAAAACAAACAAGAAGAAATGAAAGCAAGCTAAATATATCAAGCATAACTCGAGTAGAAGATTCTTTCTGACAGAGGGTGATGATGACTGAATACTCCAAATTACCATTTTCTCCCATTATCCACCAGGCAGCAATGTGCCCATGTAGAGGAACTTTTTCCTTCAGGTCACCTGAAGGAAGAGGTTACTAGCCAATGAAATGTGAATGAAAGCTGTTGAGTGGAGGCTTGAAACAAATCTTTAGAGAGGTTTACTTGGCGAGACAACCCTTTACCCCTCCTTTTTGCTTTACCCCTCCTCCTGTCATCTACTGACCATGAGGATGAAGCCTTGCACAGCAGAAGATACTGGTCAGAGAGGGACACAGGGCCTTGAAAATACCTCAGGGTTGCCAACATAAATCACCTCTAGGCTTATGCAAGTGAAAATAAATGTCTTTCTTATATGATGTTAAATAACAGTGTTTTTTAAAGTACCATTATAAGATCTTTCTGTTAACTGAGACAAATATGACACAATTATTATGTGCGTGTATGGCTACAGCATGTGTGTAGAGGTCAGAGGATAACCTTAGGGTATCAGTCGTTGCTTTCCATTTTGCTAGCTGGTGGATAATGGGCTCTTCTAACTTCTAAACATGCCTCCCATCGCTACGGGTATATTGGGATTACAGATGCATATGCTACTTGTACCCAGCTTTACATAGGTTTTCACGATCTGAATTCCAGTTTTCAGGCTTGTATGACAAGTGCTTTAAACCACTCAGACATATTACTACTTTTTTATGAAACTCATCAGCAATTTAAACAGCAGTTTTTAAGTCAAACATTCTACAATCCAAAATATTTGATAAATGCTGAGAATGATGGTAGAAAAAAGTCTCTGTTTTTCATAATAAAATCATTGTTTCTATAAAAGTAGACTTTCTAAGTACAGTAAAAACACTGCAATTTGTAACATAGTCTTGATTGAGTGGGGGTGTTTCGGACAGTGTTGATCAACATTCGTAAGAGTGACATCCTGTACAGTACAAATGTGCATGTTGTGTGCTTGCGTGATCCAATACAGGTGAGCAATGCTAGAAACACCTCAGGCTCACTCCACATTAAACTTGGTCATCATTGCATTCAGAAATCTTTTACAGTTGCCCAATACTTTTCAACCTCCACATTTAGTTACACAATCCCATGTGGGGTCCAAAGTCACAGTTTAAGAAGTTGGGGACTAGAGGAGGCCCTTCTCCTGGAGGGAATCTCACCTATAGCACAGCTGCATTGCCTCTGCAGCAGCAGTCGCCTCATCCAGCAAGGAGGCGTTGGCCATGTCCATTCCTGTGATGTCACACACCATGGTCTGGTAGTTGAGTAAACTCTCCAGCCTCCCCTGAGATACCTCTGGCTGGTATGGAGTATACTGGGTGATCCTGGAAGCAAAGCAAAAAGCCATGAACAAACTGGGCCTCTCCTTTTCAGAGAAATTCACGAAATGCCTTTGTTTTGAAAAAAAAAATACCTAAAATCTATTGAGAACTATAAAATAAATCATCTATTTGATTAGATGTACTTATCACCTAGGATATCAATACAGCACAATTCTGAGTAATTTCCAGAGGATTAACTGAGAGGGAAGATCTACCCTGAATGTGGGCAGCATTATTCCATAGGCTCAGGGCCTGGGGCCGGGGGAGGGGGGGGAGGAAAGCATTCTCCTTTAGCTGCTTTCTGGTCACCAGAACATGAACCGTTTTGTTCTCCCACACCTTCCCCACCATTATGGACTGACATCTCTGAAACCATAAGCCAAAAAAAAATCCTTCCTACCTAAATTATTTGGTTGGGTAACTGGTCCTAAAAACAGAAAGCTTTGGGCTTTTGTAGGGCAGATCAGAATTGTCTTAACAAAAAAAGTTATCCCTTGTCTGGGGATAATCAATACTTATTTTTTCTC